>PVKN010015318.1:0-18598 GCA_004027915.1 Capromys pilorides | reverse complement strand
TTTTTGAAACATGAACTTGCATACATTTGTGTACATGTGAGTGTGTATGCATACACACTAACACCATTCAGTTCTGAGAGATCATGACCAAGCTCGTAAATGGATCTTGGTGTCTTTGAATTTTAATCCTTCCCTGTCATCTCTAACCCCAAGAAGACAGGTGAAGAATTTAGGACTTTAAAATTGTGTCCTTTCCCAAGAGCACAGGGACATTCCCCAGTGCCACTTAGAAGTCTCAATTTGTAAAGCAGGCCATGGAGTGCATAAAATACCATTTTTCCCCCTTGGAATTAGCAAAAACGAAACAAAATAAAAAAGAATTCTCACTTCAGTAGGCAGTTCATCGCTGACAGTATTATCATGGCAGAATGTATTATGGGCAATAAATTCTCAACGTGTACTTCAGAAATTACCATTACAAGAAGTAGCAATATCCAATTTTCCTCTTCCTTCAGCAGCAAGCAGTGATTAGCCTTGGAAAAGAATTTGCACCCACTCTCAGCCTCCCCTCTGGAACCCTACCCTTGGGTGTGTTTCTGCAGTGCACACTGCTGGGAGCCAGGTGTGCATTTTTGCTGGCTGAATTTGGCTGTAAATTATGTTTTGTTGTCTGTCAGCTGCCTGACAGCTAAAATCATATCTCCTGTCAGAGGTGACAGGGGCCACAATGGTGATGTATTAGAGTGTTGCAGAGTCCAAGGGGAGCAGGCCTGGCAGCTTCCTCTTGCATCTGCTGTCATCTGCACATGCCCAGGGTGCCTGGCGAGACCAGATCTGGATGGTCACGATGTGTTTTGCAAGGGATCAGCACAACCTAACCCTAAGTGAGATTCAGCTTCATCCTAGTCATTGGAAACATGACTAGATTCTACACAGATATCTCAGTAGGATGCCAACTGAATTCTTTCCCTTGTATTGGGTGAGAAATACAAATACGTTGAAGTATTAGACTCCAGAGCATTTTTCCTATAGTCAAATGAATATTTAAATTCACAGACAAGATTAATTTTCCCAAAATGATTTTTTCTTGTCATCATCCCTGCTCCCAAGTTCCATCCCTTATCAGGTGTCTACATGTTTAACACCAAAGTTAATTGTCTTCTTGACCAATAAATTTCCCAGCTTTGTGACTTCTGCTTTCAGTAGAGAGAAGCATGATACTGTCTGGCTCTGCTCCAGCCCTTAGAAGCTGATCTCTGTACAGTCTTTCCTATGTGTCTGTCTGCATTCTTTTCCTGGTTCCTACCAGATTCACAGGTGCACCTTTAGGATTCAATCAGGCTTCTGAATCACTGCTGTTGGCAATCCATCATTCTACTGGTGACAGCAGCCACTTCCTGAGCCCTCTCTGTGCATATTGCCCAACGTGTAAGTGGGAGAACCAGATTTTGAACAAAGCCCTGACTCATGTCCAAAGTCCACACAAAATCCTCTTTGCTGTGTTTCCATGGCTCACAAGCAATGACCTTTGCTTTGAACAGTGGATAGGTTGGGGCATTTGGCCTTGCATTCCAGTAGCCCTGCACTCAGAAAAACCTTGTGTTTGGGGCTGGATAATCTATGTTGCTGAGTTTTGAAATTCTGAATGAGCTCACCTTTGAGTTCGTGTGTTGTAAGTGAAGTCTGATGGGGACTTGGAGCCTTGGTGAAACATGGTGCCATTACCTGGGGCCTCTCTGCCTTCTTAGGACAGGCTTTCAGCTGCCTGATTCCCAGTTCCCAGAATGACATCCCCAGTGCAGCTGTTCCTCTTCTTCTTTCTTCCTTCCTTGATCACTTTGACTCTCCAGCTGAGTGTTAATGTTGAGGTGCATATCTGGCTATTGCCTGTGGCAGGGCCTGGGAATCTTCTCTGAGAGGGTGAAGATGCATACCCTTCAGCACTGGAGGTTAATGGGACTCATTCCTGTCTGTGGCTGGAAGGGACCCAGTGCAGTTGGCAGGCAGCTTGGCTGGGACTTTTACCTTTCCCCAGTCTGACACTGAATATGTCCTGGTACAGAAATTGCAGTCCTTTAGGAGTTGTCTGTCTGGGGTGGGTGGAGGATCCAGCCCTATGGAATGAGCAATTTGGTTTACCCCTCTTTGGCTAGAGCATTGCATTTTCATCCTACCAAAGGCCAAACTAATGATGAAGTGGAGGTCCTCAGGTTGATGGGGAAATAATATTAAGAAATAAAATATGGTATTTTATAGTAATTTGGGGTCATGGGGTGAGGGCTATTCAATGTCTCAACCTCACTCAGCTGAACACGTTTTAGTACACAAGACAACTTCAATTTTTTCTATCTGGAAACCATATGAATCAGTAGAAAAACAATTTTTCCTGTAAACATCACAAACTACAGAAGAGATGTCATTATAACTAAGAAATAGAAGCAAGGAAAAGTATTAGGTTTTAATTTCAAAACACAAAATTTGTCCTTTTATATTTTATTTATTTATTTATTTGCAGAACCTGGGATTGAACTCAGGACCTTACACTTTCCAGGCAAGCACTTGTGCCCCTGAGCTATCTCCTTGGCCCCCATATTTGTCCTTTTAATTTTTTAGTCTCTGCATGACAAACCCAAAGAGGTCAGTGACTGTCAGCCTGTGGTCAGCACTGCAGGACCATGCGCTGGTTACAGGGGTGATTCTTGCGAGCCCCCTTCAAGGTAAATCAGACACATAGTCTAGGCACAGCATTTTGTCGGGTATTCATAACTCCAGAGCATCAGAGCCAAAGAAAACACACATGTCCAGACTTCCATTTGGCTTAGGAGAGAACTGAGATGCAGGGAGGTATCCCTCCCATGTGACTAGAATAAAAAATCTCATGGATCTTTGCCTAAATTAAAGGGAGTGATGGACATTGTAGTGAACATTTAATGATGTTCTAGGAACCGAACAAAGCACTTCACATACTTTAGCTAATTTCTTCCTCACAGAACTTCTGCCCAGTAAGTATTTCAGGAGAATCCACTAAAATCATACTTGATCTGTATAAACCCAACTGTGTATTATCTCCCTGGAGGCATCTGTAACAAAGTACCACAGACCAAGTGGCTTAAGCAACCGACAGTTATGTCTCATAGTTCTCCAGGCTGGAAGTCCAAGACTCATTTGTCCATAGGATTGGTTCCTTCTAAGGGCTGTGAGTCAAATGCTCACCCAGGATACTCCCTGAGGTTCTTGTTGCCTCAGGTTCTTTAACTTGTGGGCCTTCCTCTGCTCTGTTGTCTCAGCTGGCATTCCCTCAGTACATGTCTCTATGTCCAAATTTTTTCTTTTTATATAGACACTAGTCATGTTTCACCAGGATTCATCATAATGATTTTATTTTATCTTGATCACTTCTGTACAGACCCAATACCCTAAAAGCCATATGCTGAAGTATTGGGAATTAAGGCTTTGAAATATTTTTTTTGAGAGGGATGCAATTCAACCCATAGCAGAGTGCATGTAACTGGTAAAGGCAAATAAAGTAGAAAGGATTATTCTTTCTTGTTCCACTACTAGATGAATGGGAGATAACAGCTTCCTTTTCTCCCGTTAGACTGTGTTCCTATGTAACTTCTGAAGTACAAGCATCTCACTTTGGGGACTCACTTTGGTAATTATAATGTTTTA
The DNA here is from genome assembly GCA_004027915.1 of Capromys pilorides. Classification (NCBI taxonomy): domain Eukaryota; kingdom Metazoa; phylum Chordata; class Mammalia; order Rodentia; family Capromyidae; genus Capromys; species Capromys pilorides. The sequence continues at coordinate 14,986 of PVKN010015318.1, read as the reverse complement.
GCCGGGTCCTGAAGGCAGCATCACCACTTCCTTTTTTTGACAATTGAAAAATCTTTGTGCGGTGAGTGAGGGCATATTGATTTATTGCTAAACTTGTGACTGACTTAAGGGGTTTTCAAGAATCATTCTGACCAAGTGATACCTTCCTTAGGAATTGGCTTTAGAATTCAACCCCAATACAATTGTAAATCCCACTGCCCCATTACAGAAAGGTGATTTCCTGACCCAAATTTGGAAGGATTTTCTTCCTCAAGGTCATGTAGATAGCATATGGCAAGTTAAGACATTAGCTATGGAGTTTAGATCAAGACTCCAAAATCTGTGTCCATAATTTGCCACTGGATCAAGAGAAATTAGAGATTATATTTCATCCTAATCTTTGAGACTAAGCTCATAGATTCTGGGGAGAGGCTGGAGTGGGATTTGAAGAAACTGTGTTACTACTAGAAGTAAGTGTATTTGTTATTATTCAGACTTTCTTTGTGTCCAGAGAGGATTAGAAGCCCAACTTGAGATTCTTTTCCATATTCCTCCTTCTCTCTCAGATTTTGGTTATGCTATCTGAAATAGCAGAGAGAACAGTCTTGGTCTACAGAGAACACTGTTGAAAAGGGTTCTGGGAAGCAGTATTTTATCCACAGATCAGTTCTGAGAGAAGTTCCTATGAAATCCATCATTTCTAATCTTGCGCTACCGCAAGAATAGGTGTCAAGGAGAGAAAGTCATTGAACCAAGAGCTTGCCTTAAAGTTGGGGTAGAGAGACAAAGGTCAGGAGGAGAGGTACCATAGCAGGTACCACAGCAGGACATTATCAAAAGAGATACTAAGAATAATTAAACCAAGAAGTAAAGAGTGAAAACTTAGGCATATATGTGATGGGAAGGTTTGAGATGCTGATTTCAGGGTCAACTCCATTTTCTTGATCTCCACATAGTATAGGAATAAATCAGGTAAAATGTTAGTGCAGTTTCTGATGTCCTGTTCTTCATTTCCAGTTCTTTGAAAGGTTAGTAAGTATGAACATCCAAGCAGGTCCTCTCAACTTAAATGAATGATGAAATGCCTCACATCCAATAAGAAACATTTACTGAATCCTCTCACATATGCCGACCCTGCTGGAGTCCACAGCGCTCGCCCTACATTTGTGATTCCTTTTCAACATATGTGCTTTGAATTCAAAGGAAACGGAAATTGGTGGTGGATTGATTTCTCACCTTTTGAAAATTGTAAGAGAAAACGGCCAATAGTGTCTGACTGAGGGGGCTGGGTATGAATCCAGCAGGCTGGAACAGGCCAGAGGCAAAATATGCATGGAGACCAGGCCTGCCCTTCCCTTCAAGACAACCCTATTATCACTTCACTTTTATTGGAGATGCTGAGGGCTGCTGTACTGCCTATGCCATTCTCTTCCCCCGAGAGCATAGGACCCCAAGATGCAGCAGGATGAAGCTTTGACTTTAATGTCAGAGAGCTGGGGACAAATCTAGACCCCACCACTGCAATTTCTGATCTCTGATAAGTGATTTAAACTTGCTTAGGCTTAGTTTCCTCTTCTGTGAGGGTGTAAATCTAATAATGCCCTCATCTTGAAGTGGTTGTGACAATAATATGAAATAATGTATGTGCACTTTTTGGCCTATCATAAGGGCTCAAAGTGATGTCTATTGCAGTGATGGAGGTTGTGGCAGCTTCTGTGAGACCAACTGGGGATAGCACTTGTGTTTGGGCTCTGCACTATAGATGACTGCCGACTACAGGCTGATGGGAATTTCTTCGCTGGGCCAGGATGGAGTCAGGAGGCCGAGGAGGAAGGAGGCCAGTGCAGGTCCTTGGATACCAGTTTGCTAGTCATCCATCCCTGATCCCAGCACAGGGAGTGCTGATCCCAGCATTTTCCTCAGGAAGTACAAAAAATATGCAGGAAACAACCTGGGTCAGACTTGGTACTCTTGAAGATCATTAGCTTCAATCATATCTCAGAAACTATACAAATTAATAGGGATTCCCTCTCTCTCAGTCTGGGTGAAAGTCCAGATCATCTTCCCTTTGAGGCCAAGGTAGCAGGGACTAACAACACCAACCTGTCTTTATGGAGGGAGACTAGGTTTGCAGCACTTTGCCCTTCGGGGCTGTCCCAGAGACATGTATATTGGGTCCATTGGGAAATCCTAGAGCAGGATGTGGAGTAGTATTTCCTATGGTATCAGAATCAGCTGCTAGGACCCACTGATGAAGACAAAGGTGTAAAGAATACTGCAAACAAATGGACGTCAGGATGTCCGTATAAATGACACACCATAAAATGGCTAAATTTCCTACCTGACCTGCAGCCCTGTCCTCACAATCTTCCTCCAACACCATGAGAAAACTACTGAACCAACATGCTGCAGAGAGAGAAGAAGCATAGGAATTTGGAGATTATTGGTCCTGAGGAGGCTGCTGGGATTCTCTTGTCCCTTCAGGGAATGGGAAAAGGAGATGGAGAGATTTTAGAAATCTCTTGTGGAAATTATGAATATTTGAGAAGAAGTAAGCTGTTCTATTTCTCATTGCCCACACTCATGCAGCCAACTTTATGATTCCATCCCAGTGTGTAACTGAGAAAGGGAGAAAAGACTTGAGGCAAGAAGGCAAGAGAGCAGAGAACAGGCAGAAGTGAGGGGACCTGAATTCCTGTGGTTTAGTGATGAAGTTGCATGAGTTGCTCAGGGGCCAGCAGGTACAATGGGAGGTAGCTGGGCTGGAGTTGTTTCTACCCAACTAGAGGTGGAACTGGCTGGGGTGGATGCCAAGTCAAGGACCAATTTTTTTCCCACCAAAATTCTCTCAGTGACAACACCCATACATGTCAAAAGCCTGTCACAAGAACCATGAGGATGGCAGCATTAAGGAAGAAAAGACCAGACAGTTCCAGGTGAGCAACAGCTGCTTCTCCCTGCCCCCAGGGCATCAGAGGAGTTCAGAAGTCTCAAGGGAAAAAGAAAAGGGAAAGCAACCATGGAAGTCTGGGAGGAAGGAATAAGGAATCATGGGGTCCTCTTGTCCAAGTCCAAAATACCACAGGTGTGAGCATGAATTCTAACCTTGAGACCATCATGCTAAGTGAAACAAATCAGACATTGAATTATTAAATATCATATGTTTTTTCTTATATGAGAAACCTAAATATAAATAATTTCAAGAGCAAAATAAAAGTGGTAGGAAACAAGGGAGTAGATTTGGGGAGGGGGATGGAAAAGGGAGCCTGGAGAAAGGGACCAAGACTGTAAGCATATAATTTCTAAATTATTATGGCTCATAAACATATACTAACAAGAAATATTTGAATGGGATTAAAATTTGGGCCTGGAATAACTTGAGTAGATGAGAATTTTTAAATAACATCAAAGTGTGTGGGCAGGACTGGGTAGAGGAATATATATGATATTCTTGGATATAGTTTAGCAGTTGTTATGCATTCAGTTATATCCCCCCAAATCCATGTGTTGATGCCCCCACCTCTAGTATGTTGGAATGTGACTTTATTTGGAAATATGTTTGTTACAGATATAATTAAATAAGATGAAGTCATATTGGAGCAGGGTAGGCCCTTGATTCAATGTGAAAAAAAAAAAAAAAAGAATAGCAGGTAAATAGTAAAGCTATCCTGTCCCAAGTCTAAGAAATATCAGATACTAGGAGAGTAGCCGGGATTAGATCTTTCCCTGGTACCTTCAGTGAGAGGATGGATCTGTTGACATCTATATTTCAGACTTCTGGCCCCCTGAAACATAGGCCAGTAAAGTTCTGATGTTCTATACCACAGAGTTGTATTCTGTCTGATGGCCAAGCAGACCAATACAGCAAGGCTCCTAGGGAGCTAGCTCTGGGGCTGGGAAGTCTTCAGAGTGGTTGCAACTAAGACCAGGGACTGGGTCTTTGAACTCTTCACTGACCAGTATGGGCTTCCCATGGGCTGAGTTGCCTCTCTCATCTGAAGGGCATGCAGTGAGATGAGGCAGCTCTCTCTGGTCAAGTCTTATTACCAGAGAAGTGCTCAAATGAGCCATTAGCAGCTAACTCTCCCTGTCAGGCTGAGATCAAATTAAGAGAAATGAAGCCCTCATCTCAGGTGTAAAATTCCAGGCACCGAGCTCAGTATTCAAGACAAATAACACTTTGATGCAAAATTATAAAAAATTAAAGGGCAACAACTTATGATCAACATTTGATATAAACAAGATTGGTCGAACTGATATTACTATTTTGCTGTGAGCTGCAATGTGGCATGGCATGGCACTGCTCTCTGCTATTGGGAGAGGAGGACCTTGGTCTTTTAAGAGGTTGGTCAGCACAACAAAGCACCTATCATTAGCCCGAAAGAAGGAGAGCTAGGTTTAGGTCGGAGGTGGTTAAAATGAAGAGGGCTAGGTTTGGGTCACAGGTGATCGGATTCTACGGTCTGGAGGCTTGACAACTGCCCTTTACCACTTGCAGGTGTCAAGAGGAAATATTTCCAGGGGAAGAAATGATGGAAGGAAATGAGGAGAGAACTCAGGAAGAGGGAAAAGGTTGTGGAATGACTTGTGGGGCACAGTGAAATCTACTCTTTATTCTGTGACATGTAAACAGTAACAGGGCTGCCAAGATTGAGGAGATGGATCGTGTTCTGGGGGCTGGGCCTATGGGCATGTGGATGTCTCACATCAGGAGAAAGAGGAGCTTTCTGTGGCTGCTGAGCAGGTCACTATGTTGTCACTGACAGAGTCTAATCAAGGTCATGCTGTCCAAGAACAGGGGTGTACCTTTGTCCCTGTACTTCCATTAAATCGAGCCTTTTGAGTAATGGAGGGCCCCTGTCTGAACATGTCTATAGCTGCTTTAATGACAAACCTGGTAGGTTTTATGTCCTCCATGCTGGGTCTTTGAACTCAAGGCTGATAGGCTCGAGGCTGGGATGTATGGATGGATGGTCTCTTTATATTGACCTTTGCCCTTCATCCTAAGACAGCCTCCCCAAGGCCACCTGAGTAATTCACTCCTCTCCTTCCAGACCTTGACTTCCACTCCTCCCCCATACACTGACAGAATCTAAAATGAGAGACAACCTTCCTTCATTCAAATAAATTCCCAGCTTAGCAGATTTCAGGCTGATGGCCTTGGCTCCTTTGTCTCTGTAAATGAGGGGCTGCGTACATGACGGATGGCCCCTGCACTGGACATACATTTTACCTAACTGGAAGCACCACCACTAACCATTTAACAATATTGTTTCACAGCCAACTCCTTGAATGGCACTGTCCCTGGGTTGATAGTTTCTAATCAATAAGAATTGTCAGCGGGTACTAGTAACTCCATGTCTCCCGTTGAATAAAGGAATCTAATTCTTGGCTTTGAGCTCCGAGAGCCCCCAGCCTTCTGAATAAACATCACGTCAAAGGTTATTTTCTGTTCTTCCCATCAAGTTTAAATTTAGCAAAATTAGGATATAGATTTTCCTTTATTCTCTGCTATCACAAATGTAATGTCAGACTTTTTTTTTTTTTTTTTTTTTTTCCCAGAGAGCTCTCCATTCCACCTCTACTCCTTGTGATGGTTGTCAGAACCATAATTTATTCATACTTTTGACCTCTGGAGAGGACAATATTCAAAGGGTCAGGGAGTGTTATTGGATATCAGCATGAAAATTCACTGCCCTGGCTTCCTTTACAATGTTATATTTAATCAGGCCCATACAAATGGGGCTGAGGTGTTGCTGCTGTAATAGCCTCTGAAGGGCTAGCTCTTCCTGATTAGTAATTATGCAACACTTAGGCATTTACCAACATCCTTAATGTTGAAGACAGTCAGAGATGTCTGGTTTTCTCTGCAAGGAAGCGAGTTGTCTGTGATTTCTCTTCTGCTCAGGTCACCATGGTGATCTTCCAGAAGCTGATGTGAGCTAGCATGGGGGCAAGGGTTCCATGGAGCATCTTGCTATGGGCAGGCCATCTTGTTTGTGTGCTCCTCTTTCAGGGCAACTCAGAACTGGTTTATTCTCAGTGAGCTTCCAGCGTAGCTCCTTTACCCAGAATGTCAAGGCCTAGGCAATTCTCCAAGTGTAATGATTTTCTGAGAACTGTGTGGAAAGTCTTGAGGGGCAAGAGGAGCAATGAATCAATGCTAAATAATATAGGCATTCTCTCACTCATGGATATAATAAATCCCACATTCCTGGCCTGTAACAGATATAGCCTAGAGAGACACAGCAGAGCCTGAGGCCTCATTAGAATTCTTTCCAACTAGCATCTAGCATGTCTTCCAGAAGGTTCTGTTTTTTTCCCAGTGATTTTACATGGCTTAGAAAGAGCTTTCATAAACCCCATTGTGTCTTGTTTGTATTTTGCCCCCATTTCCACCCTTTGCTTTCAAGGAACAAGGTCCTGATTCATCCAGGCAAAGGGCAAAATTCAAGTTGGGGGTTTTGGAAACTGTATTTGTGAATTTGCTCCACTACTTTCCTGCTCTGTAACTTTAACCACAACTTGTGTTCTTTCTGAGTCTCACTTTCCTCCTCTGCAGAAAGAAAGCAAGAATTGAGCCTAGATTGGGCTGATGAGAAAATTATGTGAGATACTAAAGATGAAGTGAGATAAAGAACATTTTCTTTTCTTCGAGTGAGAGTGGACAGCCTCTGGGAGGGAGGAGTGCCTTGACTAACTCTCTTGCCCTTGGGAGCTAGGCTTTCAGAGGAAGGCAAGCCTGTCCCTCAGGACAGGAGAGGAGCTAAGCCCTGGGGTTGGAGATGGAGTAGAGGAATCACAAGTTGGGATGGAGGAAAGGAAGGTCAATAAGATGAGGAATGGTGTACAAAGCACCTTCTATGTAACCGTCCTTCCAAATCTTCCCGAGAGTCTGAAACATTCAGGAAATGCTCTTGGTGAGGGCAGGTACCTCCTGGAAACTAGGGAAGGGTCAGGAGCCTTAGATCCTGTTAGTCAGGGCTCAGAGCTAGCAGTGGACAGTAAAGGAGGGAGGCCTACAGCTCTCAGATGTCATAAAAACTCACATGGAGGACTTCAGTTTCAAAGGGGCATGGTAGGGATCAAGAAAATGTCACCTTCAGTGCAAGGTCCCCCAAAGTAGTCCTTTAGCATGCTGTCTAGACCCTGGCAAAACACACAGTAAATAGGCATTTTGCTCAATGTTAGAATGATCCACTTGGCCTGGGGCAGCTAACAGAGGGGGCTGATTCCGGAGGAAAATCATGACTGTAGAAGCAGAGTTTCCTGCTTTCTAATGCCTGCAGTCTTTGAGAAGGAGCTACTAGGCCTAAAGGCTATTAACAGTACTTAAAAAGGCAGCTTTTGAGAAATAGGCTCCCTTGAGAATTCTTGTCTTATATCCTATCTAGAATCTATAGGGTTTATTAGCCTTGCTTATACATTAGTATAAGTTGTTTATATTATGGACTTATCTTTTAATTCAAATATACTTGCTACTTGTTCTAGAAATTAGAGGAGGAGGAAAAAGCTCCTTGCCTTTATTGCTTGGAATCCAAGGGGACATAGCAAGGGTGTCTCTGATGGTTTTCTCTACTTGTGATGCCTTCTTCCTGTCTATATAGGCTGAATCCTGCTCCTTTCATACGTCAGATCTACTGCCTTATAAAAATTTGCCTGATGCTCCAGCCAGGGGCAGAACCTATCTTGTGGTCCCATCTGCCCACTGCAGCTGAAGGAACCCTATAGCATGGCTTTTGGTATTTTCTGCAGAGCACAATGGCTACACAGTCGACCTGTAGTCTTCCAAAAGGAGGAGCCCAGGCTCTTCACAGTTGCCTTTATCACAAGCCCGACTCACAGCAGTGGATAATGACTTCCATACTACCTTAATAATATATTCAAGGACTATCTTGGCTTCCTTTCTGATTTTCTTTTTTTATTACTTTTAATAAGAAATAACAATATGACAGTTTCAAAACACATCAATAGTACATTCACAATAATTGATACAATGCATATTGTTGTCGTCATAGTAGTTATACAGAGCACAAGGTGTAGACATGATAAATTTTCTAATCGATATTGGCAAAGAAAGAAAAAAACAAAATTTCTTCTCTTTGAACTAAGAGGAAGTAGTTGTATACATAGTCCAGTGTTCCATGATTGCAGTGGGTTACTGGTGAAACTGGCAATGTTGGAAGCTGTTGATTTAAGCCTTTTACAGCTCATCATACTAATATAGCTTTGTGTTTTATGCCTCATAGTTAAGCTTTTCTGCTGAGTGGTTAAGGGCAAGTTTAAGCATGACCTGTATAGCAAAACATGTAACTTTTGTATCTTCCAAGGTCAAATCCCCTTAGGATTAACTTTGAAGCCATGTACAGTGCTTTATAGAACTGTTGTCAGTGTCAGCCTTCTAGATGAGTCACAGCCATTGCTTGACCAGTTTGCTCTCTGTGAAAGCCTGAGAGAATGTTTTCTCTCTAGGTGACTCTCCTTTGGCACACTATATATCTTCAATCCATTTCCTCTGTAGCCCCATAATCTTGAACAGAAAATTTGAGAAACCACTGAGTTATAGGATGTTATAGCATAGGTTCTCTTATGTCCTGAGTCTTCACAGACCTTAAAGGGCTAGGGCCAAAATATTGGCTGTCCTTGTAGCCTTTCTTTTTCTCTAATTTTTGGTCTATAAACATATTCTTAACCCTCCAGAAGAAAAGTTTAGTGATACTATTACTCTGTAACATAGGTACTTGAGCATAACATCACCGTCTTTCTGAGCATCAAACATCTTAGATTTCCTTTCTGATTTCCTACCCTGTTCAAGCACTCACTTTCCTATGGAAACCATGTTATTTTCATAGGGCAATGAGGTTCTACTCTTGTACTCACCTTATTGCAGTGGGTACTGGCAAATAGTGCTGACAGAATTTTCTCCAGTGACAGAAATGGTCTTTAGCTATGCTGCCCAATGGGGTAGTTACAGCTGTTCCTAAGCACCAGAGTGCACCCAGAGTGACTGAAGAACTGAATGTATAATTTTGTATAATTTTAATTAATGTAACAGTCAATTTAAATAGCTCCATATGGCTATGACCTTCACTTTGACCACACAGGCATAGATGCTGACAAGCAGAGAAACCCATACCTGGGCATTTCAGCACCCTTGCAGCTGCTCGAGCTGCCTCTGCACACATACCCCGAAGGGCTCATGACCAAACACACCTCTCCAGAATCTCAACTCAGCTGCCAGACAGGAGAACACAGAAGATAAAACAATGTCAACATTCCAAAGGTCAGATGTTTTCTTATTTTATCTTCACCACTGTTACTGCAGATAAACACATCTCTGAAAGATTCTGGAGCCCTCACAATACTTGCCACAGTGTTTTGCAAAGCGTATGTGTCCAGTGAATATTGGGCAAGGAAATGAGTAGGATTTAATGAAACTAAGCAGCGCTTTCAAGAGATGTGCTCATAAGTATGAAATTAAAGAAACAAGCACAAGGATTTGAGATGAGGATATGAAGAGATTTGGGACAATCTTTTAGGAAATGTTGGTCAAAGTTATCTTCTAGTATGCAGTGGTCTGCTTCTCTTGCCCCTATAGCATAATGGTTTAGAGATATCTGGTGGTCTTATCCTAAAGGTCTAATGTTATGGTTTGAGTTGTGTCTCATCAAAATATATATTGAGGTCCCAATCCTCAAGTATCTCAAATTATGACTTGGAAGTAGGGCTGTTGCAGTTGTAGTCAGGTAAGGCCATCCTGGAACAGGGTGGGCCTTAAATCCAGTGTGAATGGTGTCCTTGAAAGACAAGGGGAACTCGGGTACAGAGACTGAAAGTCATGGCGAGTGTGTCATGTGATGACAGAGGCAGAGGCTAGAGTGGTGCAACTGCAAGCAGAGCACAAGGACTGATGACCATCTCTGGAAGCTGGAAAGGACATGAAAGAGCCCAAGCAGAGTCCCCAAGGAAGCAGGGCTCTGCCAACATCTTCAAGGTTTTCCTTTAGCTTTCAGCACTGTGTGAGACAGTAGATCTCTATTGTTTAAGCTGCCCAGTGTATGGTTGCCTGTTACAATAGCTGTCGGTGATCAAGACAGCTAGTTTAGGCTGAGATGTTGTAATGGCAGTGGTCTCTAAAAATGTCCTACCTGCTGGCCAGTGGGGATTCTTTGGCCTATTAATGGCTCTGTAGGCACAGAGGAGTTTCAGGCCCAGGCAGAAGCACTGCAGTAGCCAGTGTCCCCTGAGGAAAGCACTTTACATTGTGCTTCCTGTATTTTGCAGCTGTAAAGAACATGAGATCTATCTCCATCAAGCCATTCTTCCCTTCTGTGAAGTAGGGATGTTCTGCCTTGGGATTTACTTCACTTGTGTAGCTTAGCATAATCTTCCTAACTACTGAGAGATCTTTTCAGGGAAGGACTGCTTCCTCCTCCAGGATGTCCCAGGTACTCACCATGTATGAGGTGTTCATTGTGCAAAACCTTACAGCTGCATCAGTCATGTCTGCCTCGCTAATTTAGACCTGGAGTCTGGGACATCCTTGGTGTCCAGCAAAGCAGCAATAAGAATAAGAAGCTAGTAAGTAAAGGTCCAGTACAGAGCTGATGAACCCAGAGCAAGGCCTGGCCCTGGCCCTACTTGTTGATGGTCACTTGAAGACAGGATGCTCCGGAAGTGCTGTCCATCCCAGATGGCTTGCACAGATAGGAGGAGGGAGCGGTTCAGAAAGACCAGGCTGAGCAGGGGGCACAAACCTCTGCTCCCGACCTCAGCTCTGACGCCTCCATTTTCCATCTCCTGGTGGTGCAGCAGAGATGAGTCAGGCTAGGTCCAAGGATGGTGGTGTAGCAGGGCACCTCAAAGACAGCTTTCAATTTGGTGAGGTTGGGTTTCTTAGTGTTGCATCCTAGAGAAGAACTGAGTCCTGGCCCTTGCACTTGGAATAGAAAATGTCCAACCAAATGCAACGAAGCAGGCACATCTGTGGTGATCAAAAGGCCCTCAACAGAGACAGGTAAATTGGAAAAGTAGTTTCCCCTGTACAGATGGCTTATCCGTCACCACTGCTTTTCCCCTTTTCACGAGTCAAGCAGTCTAAACAGGTTTATGTTTTCACCCTGCAGCTTTGTACTCACGTGGAAATGCATTTCGATCAAATTCTAACAGGTTTGCCTCATTAGGTTTCTGTTCATTGTTGTTAAGACTTCCCTGTTGACCACCGTGGCATCATTTCCTTGCTTGGCCATCTCAGGGGAGAAGGAGGTCTTCAGTGGCTGGGAGGTCTTCACTGAAAAGGGAAGGGAATAACAAGGAGCTGTCACCCATTGGTGTCACATTCTATTTAATGAGGACATCAGACTGCAGGTCCTGCTGCTCTTTCCCCCTTGCTCTCTCCACAGCTCCATGCTCTGAGTCCTGGACCTTCAGAGAAGTAGAGGTGGGCAGCTCCCTTCCTACACAGAATCTGGGTGGGAAGTGAGCACCTGCAAGCTCAGGTCCCTCTGAAAAGAGCTCTTGGCCTTCTCTTCTTCCAAAGGAAAATTTACGATTCCAATTTCCACAATTTACATCTTTCATTTCATAATCCAGCCTACTTTCCCCAAGGCTTCCAGCACAGCTCCTGTCAAAAGAGAATCCTTATTTCCCCAACACTTTTTGCATTATTAGTTTCATTTATTATTTTTATGTCTCCTATTGGGTCTACATGTATCTCATTTCCCTGAGGTCCCCAAGTGGTTGACAGTGAGCTGGGAGCAGTCATTTTGTAGCAAAGGGAAACTAGGAAGCTGGTGAATTCTCCAGGGGAAAGTTTCCAGCCTGTGCATTCAAAATTAGCCCCAAATTAACTCTTCATCAACTGGCCTCAAAACATTCACGCAGGTGTGTTTAAGCCAGCTACTCTCATTCTTGTCTGTTCTGCATAGTGAATGACTTTAGGGGGCAAAATGTGAATTTTAAACTCAGAGAGCTGAAACATTCTTACCTATCCATTTATCTTGTAGTGCTACTCAGAGTCTGGGAAGAATGGGGTATAAAAACTCTATGGTTGATTTATAGAAAGAAGCCCTGATCACGCTTTGTCTCTAAAAGTGATAATATTTCCACAAAATAAAGGTGGGCGGGGCAGAGCACTTGTGCACTGTATTTTGCAAGAGCTCCTGGGACACAACCAAGCATCCTGCTTGCGAGTTGGTACTTGGAAACTGTAGTTCATTCTGGATAACCTACCTCACTTTTATTTATTATTTTTTCATTAAAAATTAATTCAATGAAAACAAAAACAAAAAGAAAACAAAGCAATTCCAAAATGTTATGATAGAAGAATAAGAATAGTTAACACATTGCATATTGTTATTGTTTTTAAAAGAATTTCTAAAATAGTAAAAAAAAGTACGTTAATAATGGCACAAAATTTTACTAAACAAAATGATGGGAACAACTGGGATGAGGGAAAGGAGGATGCGGCCCCCTCAGCTGTGCATCCCCTGCCTTATCCTGGGTCTTGCATTCAGGAGGAGATGCTGAGTGTTTGCCACCTCTGTCTCATTACATTGTCTGTGTCTCTCTGTGTGAAGGTAGCAGGGTGTCCACAGGAGGAGTGAAGAAGCGTGCAGTGAGTTCCACCGTAGTGGGCCTCAGAATCAGCTCCTCCTGAGGTGGGGACAGTTCTGTGTCCTGTCATCTCCACTGCTGTCACATTGTGTATCCTGCCCTTGGAACTCTTCTCCAAATCAGTGTGTCTTGTTCGGCTGTAAAGAGTTGAGAAAGTCACACAAGCAAAGTCTGAAGTGAGTATCTGCCCTGGTGTACCTGGGGCTGGGTCATTCTCGTATCATGTCCACAGGCTCAGGGCACCAGCGGGACTGGAAAACTCTAATGTGAGCAAATGCAATTACATTAAGACTGAGCCAGTGCTGAACTAAACACTTCCTCACCCATAGTCTCCTTTACTTAGCTGATCTACAATCAACTGGTTTTGTTTTACATGGGATCCTTTCAGAAAATACTCTTTGAGAATATAGTATATTTTTTTATTGGCCACGTGAAAAGTATAAAAACTTGCCCCAAATGAAGACTGGCTTACTAGCAAATCTAACCAAATTTAGGTCAGACACATTGACAAAGAAGAAGTAATACAAATTGGGCTAACAGTACATTCATTTCTTGAAGATAACAGTAAATGAAGACTAATAAAAAAGAGAGAAGTGGGATATATATATAGGAAAAGTACGATGTATGGCATTTTAACCTCTCTGGGAATGGATTCCAGGTCCTGTCGAAATGTGTAACATGGTTCGATGCCTGTTTTTTGACCCCCAGATGAACAGTAAGTCTTCAGAACACACTTATAGTCTGTAATACTATTACCACTCTGTCTGCCTTGGGGCCCCTCAGTCATTTTTTCAATTAAAAAAGGCCCAGTGCTCTATTAACCTTTTGTCTGCTGCTCCATCCCTCACACTGCTGTTGCCCTGAGATGATGAGTCACGTATTAAGAAAGGCATACATTACTGTGTACCATCTCCAAGCTCCCTGTCATGAGGAAGATGAAGTATCATTTTCTCATTAAAAACTACGAGACAGTTTGCTGTACACACAATTGCTGGCTGTAGTCTCCTTGTTGCAGAAGATGAGAAGGGACTCCCACCTCTCTAAATCCCACTTACCTCACCCTTATGGTGCTTTCCCCACAGGCAAAGCTATCTAACCCACTGACATTTTTTCTGCCAGTCTCCCAAATGAAAGTCTAGCCTTGGCTTATGAGACATCTGAGCAAGTAAATAGAATTGCATAGTTCACAACATCTCCATTGGCCCCAAAATGGCTTTCTAAGTCTCTTTGTTCCTACTTGGGAAGCAAAGAATTTCTCCAGGAAGTACAATGTCTAAGCTATGTGTATGTGTGCAGATCTAGGTAGTTTTGGGCTTTTAGAATGAGCTGCCTAGCAGTAGTCAGTCGTATTACAAAGGTTTGTGTGGACTCAGGAGATAAGCAGGCCAGGTGTCTGGAGCCCGGCCCCTCCTGTTATCTGTGTGCTACTAGGTGACAGCCACTAAGGGTCAGTGTCATGGCTTCAAGTTCACAAAACACTTAAGAACTGCCCCTCTTTTTCCATTCCAAGCTGAATGCAAAGGAAAGGTATCAAGTTCATCAGTTCTTTGCAAATATATCTTTGCAGGAAGAGGTCAGGCTGTCAGGTTGCTCCAGCTGGATATCCCCAGAACCCTCTGCTTGTCCCTTAAGATAAAATTATAGGCCAAGCCTGATCTAGTGGAAGAAAGTGAAAAGTCCCAGGTCTACCTGTTTGCGTCTTTCCTGCCCTCCCCACATTAGCATCTCAGGGCCCTCTCAGCCATTCCAGCTATTTTTGTCAAGCCATCAGAAGGAAGCCAACATCGCATTCACCTGGACAAAATATATACACTATGTTGATTGGAACCAGGATGGGTTTGTGATTCCCAAACTCCCTGTGAACACTGTGAAGTGACTCTTTAGTCTGTTTTGAATTGAATACATATCCTGGGCCATTTATTGGGTTTTTCAAACTCTTATATCTGTCCTCGTGGAAGAGATATAATTGGACCACTATTCTCCATTTGTCAGATGTTATGGGACACACTTTTGTGCAGCTGCTAATGTAGATGCCAGGCTTCTCAGGTTCAATTCTGGCTGTAACAGCTACTGGTTCTATGTACTCGGAGAAGTAACTTGAACTCTCTGAGGTGGTTTTCTCACTTGCTGAATTGAACAGAACAGAATTCATGAGGTTACCGTAAGGATTAAATGAGGTTGTCTTGGAAGTGTTCTGTCCGTACACAGCATAGTGAAGTGCCCAACAAAGGCTATCTGCTTTTATTTTCCACAATTGCAATCACATACTTCCTTCTTAAATCTCAGTGACAGTCTTTTCAAGTAGATATTTTATCCACATTTTATTGCTGAGGGAAACCTGGGCTCAGTGGAGAGCTGGTTATCAGACCCAGATCTGTAGATCTCAAAATGT
>PVKN010015317.1:0-18634 GCA_004027915.1 Capromys pilorides | reverse complement strand
AAAAAACACAAAAGAGCCTCTTCATCTCGCAGACTGGGTAATGAAATACAGGAAGAAAAAAAAAAAAAAAAAAACAACCTACTCAGAAATGTGTTCCTTTGGTGTTTCAAAGACTGCAACCACCCAGGGAAAAACACACATATAAAAGGTAAGAAAGCTATAGGGAGGGCCAGCCAAACAGCTCAGCAGATTAAAGTACTTTAAGGGCCTGGGGTTCCATCCTCCCCACCATGAGATGGTAGTTGAGACTGCGTGTGGTGACATACACCCGTAATCCTAGCTCTTGGAAGGCTGTAAACAGGCGGATCACTACGAGTCCAATCTAGTAGTGAGACCCTGAACACCCCGTAGACTCTTCTGCAAAATTAAAAAAAAAAAAAAGAAAAGCAAGCCACAGAGAAAATGCAACCAACTTTTGAAATAGAACCCTGTAGGGGCCAGGGAGATAGTCAGTAGAATAAGCATTTGCGTGGCAAGTGCAGGGTCCTGAGTTCAATCCCCGGTACCAGGAGAAAAAAAAAACAAAAAACAACCCTATAAGTCCCAAGTGATTAGGACACCTGTGTAGAACAATCAAACATGGCCCAAACAGAAGTTGCCCTCATCCCATGCATGTGCATTAGCTGGCCATACGTAGATGTTCTTTTTTTTTTCAATCTTTTTGAGATAAGGTCTCGCTCTACACTTCATGCTGGCCTTGAACTCACTTGTGTAGCCCAGGCTGGTCTCAAACTCACACCAATCCTCCTGCCTCAGCCTCCCAAGTGCTGGGATTACAGGCGTACGCCACCATGCCCAGCTCATACTTTCATGTTCTTACAAATTGTATCTCTAAACCTGTAAGTTTTAACGGACATCTCAAGTAAACCAAGTGTGTTTATTATGGACAAGGAGATGAGAAGACCCAAAATTCAAATGGAGGGTGTGCCACAATACCTGGAGTTGTAAAATAGAAAAGACTGAGATAAAAGAGAAAATACAGATGATCCATTATTCCAAGCCCCTGTTAGACAAATGGGCTTACCACAAAATACAACAGTGTAATGCTAGGCATCATGGCACATGCCTGCAATCCCACCATCTGGGAGGCTGAGGCAGGAAAAAAAAAAAAAAACGAAAAACAAATTAGCCAACCAGTCTTTTCACTTAAAAATAAGTTCTTACTTTGTGACACTTTACTGTTACTCTGCATTTGTTAAGCTTTCCCAGGATACAGAGTGCAATGTCTCAAAGATCAGATACTGACTTGTCCTCTCATCCTGGTAGAGAACAGCCAGTGAAAGCAAATGCCTCGCTGGACTTATGACTGGGGATTTTGCCTTGTTATTCAAGGCAAATGAGGAAGCTTCAGGTCAAGATAACACATGCTCTTTCTGAAGACAAAACAGGAGATGCAGTCTAATACAAGAGTTCTAACACTAAAGTGGTTCTACCACTGAAATTAACAGCTTATTATGTTTCTGGGAGATAACATTTGTAATGCTATGTATCAAAGCTACATGCAAGATTCTGGAAAGACAAAACACCAGTGCTGCAATGTGCTCTGGAAGACATATGCCAGAGAAGCCTGCAGACAGCACGCCACAACCACAGCAGGTCCAACAGACAGGATCTACCTACCAACATGTTCAGGTGGTAGAACAGAGCAGCTGAAAACTTTACTTGAGAAAAAATTCAGAATTTAAGATTTGGAGGCTCTATTATACCTTCAACTAGTGCTTTGAAGAATGCTTCTAAGCAAGCTTTACATTAAGAAACTTACAGCATCAAACTGAGTGAAAAATGACTCAGGTTTCTTCTCTATGTCCTCAGTGTCCACCTTCACATCCACCATGGGGTTGAGATTTTGAGCTCTCTCTAAAGAGGCTTCAGCTCTATTTCGGCCAATGGATCCAACACGAATTAGGAACTGAGCTCCAGGGTCATCTGGAGATACCTAGGAGAGAATAATTTTTCTTTACTCTTGATTTTCTTCTGGCAAAGAAATTTCAAAGACAAGCAACCTCCTATTTTAAAGGATAGCGAAAATATCACCAAGGGCTGGGAAGATAGCTTGGCAGTCTAAGCGCCTGCCTGGCAAGTGCAAGGACTGGAGTTTGAGCCATGGTACCACATTCTAGGCCAGCCCTGAACTCATGCCAGCAGGGAAACTAGGTGTGGTGGCATACACCTGTAATCCCAGTGCTGGGGAGGCTGAGACAGGAAGACTACGACAAGGAGTCTGAACTGTATAACTGTATAACGTTATACAGTTTGATACACTGTATCAAATAAATTTTTTTTTTTTTTAAATTTTATTTATTTGTTTATTTGCTTGTTGTGTTTGTTTGTTTCTTTATTTATTCATTTTGTGGCTGGCTCAGCCCGCCCTGGTGGCGGCGCTGGCGCAGCATGTGGTGCCGGGGATCGAACTGCAGTCCCCGCAGTCGCCTGAGCCCTCCTAAGCAGGCGCTTTAGACCACTGAACCATCTCGCCGGCCCCAAATAAATTTTTTTTAAGCTTATTTATTTATGTTATGGCCAGCTCAGCCTGCCCTGGGCCTGGGACAACATGTGGTGCCAGGGATAGAACCACAGTCCCTGTGGTTGCCTAAGCTTGCCTAAGCAGGCGCTTTAGGTCACTGAGGTATCTTGCCAGCCCCCTCAAATAAATTTTTAAAAAATACCACAATCAAATTGTATTACTGGGACCGGCGAGATGGCTCAGCAGTCTAAAGCACCTGCTTAGGCAAGCTTAGGCAACTGCAGGGACCATGGTTCGATCCCTAGCATGACATGCTGCACCAGTCCCACTCCCAGGGCAGGCTGAGCCAGCCATTATAAAAAAAAATTGTATTATTGTTCCTATGGCAATTTGCCTAATACAGACTTTCTTCTGAGATTTAAAGCAAGACTTAATTTTTTCAAACTGGTCATTGCTAGATAAACAGCACCCCCTTGTGCTCATAAGTGAAATTCATTCTAAATGAAACCCTTATATTAATATTTACTTCAGCTTCTAACTACTAACAAAATCAAAGCCAGCCTGGGCTACATAATGAGTTAAGGACAGACTGAACTGCACAGCAAACCCTGACAAACTAGCCAACCAAGCAACCACAGATTCTAGTTACACTGGTTAAGAACACAGAACTGACTACTGTAGATTTTCTACCATGTACTCAACCCTAAGTATTCAGAGAAATACATGAAGATCCAGTCTCTTACTACAGGTGGCTTAAAATCAGACAAATGTAAAAATCAGACACAATTAGGAATACTTGAACTTTTAAACTTGATTATAATCACGAGAGAAGGACAGATGAGTGAGAGTAGAGTGTGGACCTCACCATAAGGCTGGATGCCAGCAGAACAAAGCCTCAAAAATGAAATATACGGGTTGGGGTAAAAAAAGCAAGGGCTGCAGAGATAGCGCAGTGGCACAAGTGCCTGCGTGGCAAATACAAGGTCCTGAGTTTGATTCCCAGTACCCACAACTGGAAAAAAAAGAAATATAATAATCCCACGATAGGGACTAGGGAGATAGCTCTGTGGCACAAGGACCTGCCTGGCAAGTGCAAGGTCATGAGTTTGAACCCTAGTCCCGCCAAAAAAAAAAAAAAAAAAAAGAAAAAAAAAAAAAAAGATTTATTTTATGGAAGGGTCTAAAGAGTGTTCAGGGTCTCACTAGATCAGACTCAGTCATCCGCCTGTTTACAGCAGGCGTGCCACCACACCTAGTCTTAATTGCCATCTCAGTGAGCCCCAGGGGCAGGCTCTGGAATCAAACCCTGTAAAACAGAGATAACAGGTCCCAGTTGCTGTGAGAACTAAATACAACAACAGCTCATAGAACAGGGCCCAGCATTTTCAGGTGCTGTAGCTATTCCTGTCTCCAACTCAAATACGTACACTTCTACCAACGACATCACCTACATTTCTCTCTCTCAGTCATGTGCTTCTTCTCATCTCTTGTCATCACCAAGATCTCCGCTCAAATCTTTTCCACCTCCTAGAAGCAGCAATCTAAGTGGTCTTCTGTCATATATCTTGTACTGAGTAGAATTCACACAATGATCAATGATCTACACAAACAGATTTATTGGTAACCTATTCCCCTAATGATCTGCCTTATTGACATAGCCTACAGGTGACCAGGTTACCTTCTCCTCCCATTTAAACTGTTTGAGCTTTTAGCACCTATAAGACTAAGTGAAAATCTTTTTTAAAATTAATTTATTAGGAAAAATAAATACTGGGAAATAAGAATGGGGAATAGGAATAGTTCCTGAGGGGCTGGGGAGATAGCTCCATGACATAAGTGCCTGCCTGGCAAGTGCAGGGTTGTGAGTTCAAACCCCGGTCCCACAAAAAAAAACACGAATAGCTCCTGAGAGGCAGGAATGTTCCCGAATGGGTTACCAACAAGCCCACTTCTCTGAGAAAGTCTTTTTTTTTTTTTTTTTGTGGGACTAGGGTTCAAACTCATGACCTTGTACTTGCCAGGCAGGCACTTGTGCCACAGAGCTATTTCCCCAGCCCCACTTCTCAGAAAGTTTTAAGGAGCAGTCACAGGGAATAGTACACTGTGGGTCAAATTATAATCAACCAGTAAGATAACAAGTATAGCCACTCAGCTAATATGGATCCAATAGTAGCAAGGCATAGGGATGATATCATTAACCTTGGTCAATAATCTATATAATCTTGTTTATTTATTTATTTGGTACAGGGTCTCACCACCCAGATCAGACTTATAATAGTGATCCTCCTGTCTCAGCCTTCTCAGTACTGGGATTGTAGTACTGGTGGCATGTGCCACCATGCCCAGTGGCCAGCAAGGCGCATCTAGGATTCTAGGACTGGTATGGCACACAGTACTGGGGAATGAACCTGGGTCCTTGTGCTTGCCAGGCTGGCACTTAGACTGCTATCTCCTCAGCCCCTGGAGTCCTTATTTACATGGGAAACCTCAAAATGGTAGGACCAATAATCTCAAGCTTCCTTAGGAAAGAATGTAAATCTCATCATTGTGACTTTAATCTTCAGATGTGCTTCTAGCCAAGTTTTGATGTGTTCCCATCCTTTGCACCGACTCCCTCAAGGGCCTACATCTATCTGACTGCCTATATTTCTACCTAACTTAGCTGTCTACAGTATGCCCCCCTCTGAAGAGCTAACCCTAACTGCAATTAGGGAAGGGGCACAGTTTCCACTTAATAGCTTTGAGCTAAAAAATCAGTGTAGGGAAGTCGGCAGTCAGGGTCCTTCTCCAGAGAGCTAATCTAACGGGTCTTGGCTGGAAGTCATGCTGCGGTTTAGCAGTTAGGATTCCCCTTACAAGGTGGATCTAGTAGATACAGGTAGAGGGGTTTTGTTTTGTTTTGTGGAACTGGGGATTGAACTCAGGCTCTTGCGAAGCACTTATTCTACTGAGCTATCTCCCCAGCCCGTCTAGTGGATACAGGTAAAAGGAGTCTGGCACATTTGTGGCTGGTTCCATCTGCACAATTATTTGGGACTGAGTAAAAACTTACAGTAGATACTCCCAGAAGGCTCTCCTGACACAATCTTAATCTGCAACCTGCCCTCCCCCACTATACTGGGTCTCATAATATAAGAACACCGAAGTGCTTGCTATAGTTATTGTACTCCATTTCTACCTTGCTGATGGGCACTTTTGTGCCACCACTAATGTCCCCTAGCTAACTAGCTCCTCAAACTTCATGCACCACTCTATTCTTTAAGACCTACTCAGGAACTCCAGGGCATCTACTCGCAACAGTGACCTGAGTCATAATCTGTATTCTGGTTTCTAGAATTGAGAATGGAAACCGAACTCCAAGTATGTTTCTATCACTAACACCTAGCAGGCCACAAGGTAGCCAGCAGGTGTGCTCAGGTGCTTGCTCAATACAAACTCAACTCAAAGTTCTGAGGGGCATCCGTTCTAGAAATGAACAAACTTGAGCTGGGGACATAGCTCAGGGGCACAAGTGCCTGCCTGGCAAGTGTAAGGTCCTGAGTTTGATTCCCAGTTACACACACACACACACAAAAAAAAAGACATGAAGAAAATAAATGAGAGGTTAAAGAGCTAGGATTTGAGCCCAAGTCCACTACAGCACTGTTTTCCTGGGATATTCTTAGTCAGGGCAAGTACAGATGGGAGAACTATCATGCAGTGTTCATGAACAACCATTAATTTATCTGATGGGAGCCAGATTGAGTAAATTGATTGGAAGCAGGCTATACGAAGCGAGTGGTAGTCAATTCTCCCTACTAGACTCATCTGCAAAACTTCATTTTTAAGTAACCTCCAAGATACCCTAAAGTACAGCTGAGGTTGAGTACCACCTTCATAGGCAGCAGGAAGGCACCAAGGCTCTGCAAGTGAAGAGGCGAAGACAATGATCAGCTTGTGCAATGGGGAGCAAGCATCATTGTTCAATTGATATTAGAACATTACACCTCTCATTATATGATCATCCTCCATTTACATATTCCCACAACTAAGTGAGAAAGTCATCATCCCTATCTTTTATTTATTTTATCTTTTTTTGCAGGACCAGGGTTCAAACTCACGACCTCACACTTGCCAGGCAGGCACTTGTGCTACAGAACTATCTCTCCCCACCCCCTTTTTTTTAAAGGCTGGCTCAGGCTGCCCTGGGGGTGGAGCTGTTGCCGAACGTGATGCTGAGGATCAAATCGTAGTCCCTGTGGTTGCCTAAGCTTTCCTAAGCAGAGCTTTAGACCGCTGAGCCATCTCACTGGCCGTCATCATTCTTATCATTTCTACTTTTTTTTTTTTTGCTAGTAATGGGGACTTAATTCAGGTTCTTCACATTAAAGTATGTCCCCACTCCTTTTTGAGATAGGAACTTATTAAATTGCCCATAGAATTACACGTACAAGCCAATTACATGTGGCTTTTTTTTGACACAAGATCACACTAAATTGTTTAGAATGGTCTCAAACTTAAAATCCTTCTGCCCTAGCCTTTCAAATAGCTGTGATTACAGGTATGCACTACAATACCCAGCTCCCATGGATTTTCATCTTTCCAAGCCAAGTGCTATTAGTTTGGCATACTACCTTAGAACCCTCTACCCTTTTCTACACAGTGATCTTCTTTCAATGACATGCTTCTACTTCTAAAGGGGAGTGTAATTGGAAAGATTCACCCTGTCCCCTAGCAGCTAGATTTTGGGAACTCTTTGCCCTTAGGTTTTAAAATGTAAATCAAAAACCAATTTGGCGAGATAGCTCAGTGGACTAAGCATCTGCTTTGGCAAGTGCAGAGACCAGGGGTTCGATCCCCGGTCCTGCCTGCCCCACCAGTTCAGGGGCTCACTCCGCGGGTGGTGGCACATGCCTGTAATCCCAGTGCTGGGGAGGTTGAAGACAGGAGGATCACTACAAGTCAAAGCTGCACAGTGAGACCCTGTACCAAACACATTTAAGAAATGCAAAAACAAAAAACAATTTGGGGGACCACTGAGATAGCTTAACAGTCTAAAGTGCCTGCTTAGGCAAGCTTAGGCAACTGCAGGGACCATGGTTTGATCCCCAGCACCACATGCTGTGACAGCCCCACCCCCAGGGCAGGCTGAGCCACCATAACATAAATAAATGAATAAAGTTAAAAAAAAAATTGGGGGCTGTGATATAAAGTGAACAGCCAGGGTGATAGCTCAGCAACATAAGCGCCTGCCTGGTAAGTGCAAGGTCTCAATTCAATCTCGGTTCAAAAAAAAAAATATATACACACACACACACTAAATCAACTATTTCTTTTCATATTGTACTAATGTGCAGGAGAAGTTACTGAGGACTGAATCCAGGTACCCCTATCCCTTTTTATATTTTACCTTGAGACAGGCCTTACTAAACTGCCCAGTTTCACCTTGAGCTTGCCATTCTTCTGCCTCAGCATCTCTGGAAATACAGGCAACGCACACTGTCCCCAACTTGAAATAGAATTTTTTTTTTGTTTTTTTAATAAAAATAATACTTCTAGCCAGGCATGGTGATACATGCTAATAATATCAGCACCTGGGAAGCTGTGGTAGCAGGACTGCTGCGAGTACAAAGCCAGCCTGGGATATATAGGGAGTTCAAAGCCGGCTTGAATTACACAGCAAAAACCTATCTCAAAAAAAAAAAAAAAAGAAACCCCAACTGGGGTTTAATCCCAGGCACCACATGCAGCACCAGCCCTGGCCCCAGGCGCACTGAGCGCGCCACTGAGACTGGGCATGGTGGTGCACAACTGTAATCCCAGTGCTGGGAGGCTGAAAACAGGAGGATCACTATGAAACTGGGGGGAAAAAAAAATATGGCTCAGTGGCATAGCACCTGCCTGGCAAGGGCAATTCTTCAGGACCAGAAAAAAAAAAAGCCTTCCAGATCTTCCTGAACAGTTACATAGAGTGAGTCCTAAATTTTCCCAGTAATTTCCTGGTTGTCTGCTAGCTAAGAAAACAAACAAACAAATAAATAAGCAAGCTATCTACATCAGTTGGGCCACTATTTTCAGTTTGTTATTCAGATGATTAACATTTCTCTACGCCTTACAACTACCTTCCTAAGGGAGATTAACTCGATTTTACAAAGTGGTGAGTTCAATCTGATGACCTTGAGTCTCTTTTTCATCCATCTAGAATGCAGTACAGTTGGAATTCAAACCTAATGCCAGCACCATTAATTCCCAAAGTCTACATCTTCACTAACTACAGCCTTTCCTTCATAGTACAAGTCGGCGATCACAAAGTGTATTAGGCCAAGAAGAGGGCAGTGATAGGGTGGCAAAGGCGCACCTGTTCATGATCCAGCATGGTCAGTCCTTTCACTCCTGCCAAGATGAGATTCTTGGCAATTTCAGCTCCAAGTCCTTTCATACCAACAAGAAGCACACGGGAAGCCCGAAGCCTGTTAAGAAAGACGGGGTTAACTTGATGACACACAATAGCGGAGGCTTGCTGAATCAGAGAAGAACAAAGTAACATGGAACTCATTTAGGGTTTCACAAGATACATGGAAATGAAGCCTCACAGCCTCAAATCTACTAAATACATCGGCTGGTCCAACCCATGTCACACAAATTCACTCGAGAGGTACTGGCTAGGTTAATACAATAATGTAAACACTACAGTCCCTCCCTCCTACAGGGGGAAGGGATAGATAAATAGATACATGCCAACCAGCACCAAACATGAGGGTGCAATTTCTAATCCCAGCACTCTGCAAAACCAAAGCAGACAAACCATAAATTCCTGTTTGTCCTGAGCAACTTAGTAAGACCCTGTCTCAAAAGAAGGGGGACAGGTAGCTCAGTATGTAGGCTCTCAGTTCAATAACAAGTACTGGCAAAAAAAAAAAAAAATACATAAATAAATAAATAAAACAAAAACAAAACTTGAATAACAAAAATCAAGCGTGCGTCTAGCATGGTGGCACACACCTATAATCCCAGAAAAAGAAAAAGAAAATCAAGCAAGGTAAGAATCAAGGGTGACAGTTTTGTTTTGTTTTGTCTTTTTTGAGTCAGGGTGTCACTATGTATTCCAAGTTAGCCTTCAACTCACTATGTAGCCCAGACTGGCCTTGAACTCTTGCAAACTCATACTCCTGCTTTAAGTCTCCTGATTGCTGAGATTACAGGCATGCACTACCATACCCGGTGTAGAGAACTATGTTTTTAGATGGAGTGATCATGAAAATAAAAGTCCCTCCGTGAGGAGGTCCTATTTGAATAAAAATCTAAAGGTCAAACACAAATATTTGTGAGCAGATCACCCCAGTTAGCAAAGAAACAGGTCCACAGTACAGGAGTTCTCTGGCTTATTTCAAAGACAGAAGGACAGACAGGATGAAGACCTGTGTACAAAAAGAAGAAAGACAGGAATCGAGGTTGTAAGCAGATCTTGGGGATCTATCTTAAAGGCCATTACAGAGACTGGAAGGGTTTTGGACTTTTTTCTGACCAAGATGGGAAGCCATGGGATGGGGAAGGTGTCACACTTTAGGTGACAGAAGATGGTAGGGCTTACACCTACGTGATAGCGAAAGAGGCAGCAAGAGGAGTAGTACTCTTTACACTATTAGCAGGTAAGCAAAACACATGAGAACATGAAAAGAGGGTGTACACAGGCATAGCTGAGATCTTTCTACAGCTGTAGAGCACCGTAAGAGGAGGCTAAAAAGGCAGTCAGAGATTAGGCTATCCTTGGAGTTGCCGCCAAGGTCACTGGGAAGCAGGGTAGGTTCACAATATTTGAAATTTCCTGAATCAGAAATGTTTCAGAAGCACAATTTTTCAAATAGTGAAAAGGAAACAGAAACTTTACATCACTGTAAGACAAATTCAGGATCTTAGCCATCATCCACTAATAATTCTGCAGAACATATACGATTATTCCTATTGAAAAAGACTAGTAAATATTCAGAATAGTATCACATAAAGGGAAGGACTATTGGCCAATGAATCTGTGACCAAACAAAGTGTCTGTCTGTCTTGAGACAGAATTTCAATGTACTTTAGGCTGGCCTCAAACTCATATGTAGTTGTATGTTTCATCCTTCTTTATGAGTAAGCAGTACTCACTTTTAAAATCCACATCTTTATCCATTAACAGTTGATGGGCATTTGGTTGTCTCCAAAATTTAGCTACTGCAAACTGTGCCACTATAAACATGGGTGTGTATACAACACTGTGGTGTGATGCTTTTAATTTCTTCAAGAGGATACCAAGAAGGAGTAGCAAGAAAAGGAACAGCTACAGTACCAGGGGTTGAACTCCAGACCTTGCATTTGCCAGGCAGCTGCTTATGCCGCTGAGTTATATCCCCAGCCCCCATTGATTGATTTATTGATAATATCCATTCTTTCTGAGGTGAGATGAACTGTCAGCATTGTTTTATCTTGTACCTCTCAAAATAAGCAGTGATAGGGGCCTGGGGAGATAGCTCCATGGCACAACCGCCTGCCTGGCAAGTGCAAGGTCATGAGTTCAAACCCTGGCCCTGCAAAAAAAAGAAAAAAAAAAAAGCAGTGATGTTTAACATATTTTCCTGTATTTATCTGCCATTTCTACTGTGTTATCTGAGTAGTGTGTGCTCATTTCAGATGGCCATTTTTAGGCTGAGTATTTAAATGTGGGTAGTATGTGGGAGGCCGGAGGATCAGTCCAAGTTCAAGACCAGACTGAATTACACACACTTTGTTTTGTGTCTGTGAGTTGTGTACAATGAAGTACTACTCAGCTATAAAAAGGATTAAGTTGAGGTAAATGGATGCACCTTGAGACTATATTTTTAAGTGAAATAAACTGAACACAAATGTAAAAATAGAATTATTCCTCTGGTGTCAGAAAACAAAAGTGTACATAAGGACCAAAATGTACAACAGATATTGTGAAATAAGAAATGTTCAAATGGAAGGGAAACAAGGCAAGAGGTGAAGGGGAAAAGAAGAAAGACAAAAAGAAATAAGAAAAAAAAAAAAAAACAAAAACAAGGAAAAAAATGAAAACAAGGCTTTGAAAAAAATAAAAGATGGGGAAGAGGGATTAGAAGGAGAGGTGGGAGGAGCTGGGGAGATAGCTCCATGGCACAAGTGCCTGCCTGGCAAGTGCAAGGTCATGAGTTCAAACCCAGTCCTGCAAAAAAAAAAAAAAAAGGAGAGGCAGGGAAGGGGGAAAAGAAATCAAGATATATCATATACAGGTACAAGTTCTCTATGATAAATGTGATCACTATGTGTATCTATAATGTATCAGCTGGGCATGTATGTTGGCATATGCCTGTAATCCCAGCACTTGGTAGGCTGAGGCAGGAGGATTGTTGGGAGCTTGAGACCAACTTGGGCTAGAAAATGAGCTCAAGGCCAGCCTGAACTGCATAGCAAGGCCCTGTATCAACAAAAACACACAAAAAAACAAAATGTACCAACTGAGGAGATAAGGTAAGCAACTTAAGCACCTGCCTGGCAAGCACAAGGTGCTGAGTTCAATCTCCGGGACCAAAAAAAAATGTACCAATAAGGCTAGGAATGATGGCACACACCTATAATCCCAGCATTCAGGAGGGTGAGATAGGAAAATCACTTACCAGTTTGAGACCAACCTGGGTTACATAGTGAGCTCAAGGTCAGCCTGAACTACAGAGTGAGACCTTGTGTCGAAAAACAAAACACAACAACAACATAACTCAGGTAATGCAGAACTTGAGGTGATCCTCTTGCCGCAGCCTCCCCAGTGCTAGGATTGCAGGTGTGTGCTACCACACCTAGTATACTACCATTTTTTTTTCCTGTATTTTTTAGGGAAGAGTCTACAGGGTGTTCAAGGTCTAACTACCAGAATGGACTCATAGTGATCCACCTGTTTACTGCCTGCTAAGAGCTGGGATTACAGGTGCATGCCAACACATCCAGTTTCAATTGTGTCTCAGCATCTCAGCACATCCCAGGGGCAAGGTTGGCATGGCAGGCCTATGGACTGAACCCCGGCTTCTATGCCTGCCTGCAGGTGCTTTAATCCATTGAGCTATTTGGCAGGCCCTTAGCATACTACCAATTTATGCAGCAGATCAATTCTTTCTAAGTATCAATATTTAGGAGAGCATGCAAAAACTCTTCCACAAATGACTCTGACAAGTACTAGCACTTGAATACTCAAGACTACAAATTCTAAATCTTTTGTTTTCTGAGACAGGGCTTTACTACATAGATTCAGGCTGGAATTGAGCTTGTTATATAACCCAAACTGGAATTAAACTCACAAAAGTCCTTGCCTCAGTTTCCCAAACATGAGATTACAGACATTTCCCACCACACCTTATTGAGGCTAGAATTTTTTAATGAATGATGGCTGAAAAACCACACAGGCACATATCTGTAATTCCAACAGTTTGGAAAGCTAAGGCAGAAGGATCACAAATGCAAGTCCAGCTTGACTAAAGAAGATTTAGCAATACCTTGTCTTTTGAAAAAATGGTTGAGGGGCCGGCGAGATGGCTCAGTGGTCTAAAGCGCCTGCTAAGGCAGCCACAGGGACTGCGGTTCCATCCCTGGCACCACATGCTGTGCCAGCCCCACCCCCAGGGCAGGCTGAGCCAGCCAGAACACAAATAAATAAATAAATGAGGTTTAAAAAATAAAGTAAAATAAAAAAACTTAAAAAAAAAAAAAAAAGGTTGAGGATGCAATTCTGTGCAAATCCCCAGGACTGAAGAAGAGGGAGGGAAAGTGGCAGCCAGGCAACAGGGCTAAGAGAAGATATTTTCATGTTTGAGACAAGCATGGGCAACACAGCAAGCTACAAGGGCCAGACTAAACTATACCTGGATCTTCCCCCAACACTAACAAAGGAGCCAGGCTTAGTGGTAAACACCTGTGATCTCAGTCTTAATTTAAAAAAAAAAAAAAAAGTGAGAAAAGCTGGATATTGTAGTGCAGTGGTAGGGCACCTTTCTAGCAGACTTGAGGCCCAGGGAGTCAATCCCCAATATAGCACCTATATCCAAAAAAAAAAAAAAAAAGGTTGGAGGCACATATGTCTTTGCCTTTTTTCCTACAGGCCCCCCTTGCCCTGCCACTCACAGGCTAAGAGATATGAGCTTTTCAAGTGGCTCATTTCACTTTCCTAGGAGGAAGAAACAGGGACTGACAGCACACAAACAAGGTAAATAATATGCTGGTAATAAAGAGGACTCATCACAGAAGCACACACAGTGAATGGAGGGAAGAAAGAAAGCTACGTAACTTTCCAGAGGACTTGTAATCACTTGCAAATCAGCATTAAGAATATATTACACATGTCAAACCTAGCCTACAGAAAGGTTGAGCACCGCTGCATTTAGCTGGACCATCCCAGGTTCCTGCTGTCATTATTTGCCTATCATCTCTTTCAGCTGGTCTTGCAAAGAGAAATTGCAGCTTCAAAGTTCTCTTTCAAACTGAGTAAGTCTTGGATGGATACCAAAGCACAGCCTAGCACTCCCTTGGGAATCTGGAACTATCTTCAAAATATACCAAAGGCTAGCCAGGTGTGGTGGCGCACACCTGTAATCACAGCACTCGGGAGGCTGGGGCAGGAGGATCACTGAGAATTTGAGACCAGCCTGGGTTACAAAGTGAGTATAAGGCCAGACCGAACCGCATTAATCAAAGGCCTCCTGATCTCCAAACCCACTAATTTCTGCTCAAGCTCTGATCTTCCTGATGTTCTTTTAGCAACGGCCATTGCTAATCATTAACACCCTCTGAATATGAAGGTTTGCGTTTGAGTTCTGAATTATGCCACTTCTCAACTGGGCAATAGGTAAGACTATAGAGTCACTCTATGCTTTAGTTTATTCATTTGTAAGATGTAGATACTATTTTTTTTTAAATGTATTTAGGACAGGGTCTATAGAGTTTCACTATGTAGATGGATTCATAGTGATCTTCCTATTTTCAGTCTCCCATGTGCCAGTGCCACTATGCCCATGCTCAATCACAGTCTCAGCCAGCGTGGGGTGGGGGTGGGGGTGGGGGTGGGGGCAGCCTGAACAGCACACTGGGGATCACACCTAGTCCCTACAGAGAATACGAATTCTGAGTTGATATCATTTAATTCCTTTGACAGGGCTGGCAATACAGCTCAGCTGCACAGAACCTGACTGGCAAGCATGAGGTTGGGAGTTCTAATCCTGCTCCAAAAGAAAGAAAGAGAGAGAGAGAGAGAGAGAGAGAGAGAGAGAGAGAGAGAGAATCTTTTGACAGCCTAGTAAAATGTACGTGCAAAAACTTCCAGCACAGGGGCCGGGGAGATAGCTCCATGGCACAAGTGCCTGCCAAGCAAGTGCAAGGTCACGAGTTTGAACCCTGGTCCTACCCACCCCCCAAAACTTCCAGCGCAATACCTGGCATATAACACATAATAACTGTGAGTTTACTGAATGTAAATTCACTGGAATTTTTAACTTCTACTGCCTCGATTATAAAAGAGCTCATGGGGATCGTTATATAGCTCAGTGGAATAGTGCCTGCCTGGCAAGCAGAAGGTCCTGAGTTCGAGTCTAGTTACCCATTCCCAAAAAAGGACTCATGCTGGACATGGTACCACACATCTGTAATCCCAGCACTAGGGAAGCTGAGGCAGGAGGACTGCTGCCAAGTTTGAGAGGAGCCTGGACTACAAACTGAGCCCAAGGCCAGCCTGAGGCTGCACAGCAAGACCCTACCCCAAAAAGACAACACAAAAAAAAAGAAAAATCAAACAGGAAAAAAAAAAAAAAAAACAGTAGTAGCATTTAAAGCCATTCAGTACTGTCTCTATCCTCTAACCTCTTGTTATAAAACATTTGTTGGATTTGGTGTTCCAACACCTACATCAGCTCCTCAGGATACTAAGGCAGGAGGCAGTTTAGCAAGACCTTTTCTCAAAATGGGGACGTAGCTCAGGGATACCTAGCATGTGCTCAAGGCCCTAGTTCAATCCCTAGTTCCACTAATTAAAAAACAAAACACAAAAACCAGTTACCCTGTATACCTGTAGTTCCAGTACTGGGAGGCTGAGGCAAGAGAATTGCCAAAATTCAAGGCCAATATCGGCTACATAATGAGTTCAAGGCCAGCCTGCACTACAATGCAAGAGCGTGTCTCAAAAAAATAAAACAAAACAAAAAAATGGTTGGGCGTGGTGGTGTACACTCATAATCCCAGCATTTGAGAAACTGAAGGATTTTTCATACTTGGCATAAATTATGTTTTGAACCAGGATCCAGCATGGTTCACATGTTACATGGAACTATAACATTTCTACTTTTTTTTTCTTTTTTTTTTTAATCTTTTTGAGACAAGGTCTCACTATGCAGTTCAGGCTGGCCTTGAGCTCATTTTTGTAGCCCAGGCTGATCTCAAACTCAAACTGATCTTCCTGCCCCCGCCTCCCAAATGCTGGGATTACAGGTATGTGACACCATGCACCACCATGCCTGGCTCTACTTGTTTTTAATCTACAAGATCCTCCTTTTTTTCTTGACACTGGTTTTTGGGAAAGCTGTTTCATATAATGTCCACCATCCTCTCCATCCTACCTCCATCTCCATCTCTTTCTCCCAATATTCATCCTTTTCATTTCATAAAGGAGCCCCAGCTCCCAGAGTTCTAAGTTCCACTGGATCCCTCTTAGAGGCCAAACAAGAAGCATTCTACCTTGTCTATATGGGGAATGAAATCACTGTTCTTCCTTAGACCACTACTACTAGTTGAAACAGACACAAGAACTGAACTTATGTGTTTTGTTTCGGTAAAACAAGGACTCTTACATAATCCAAAGTGGTCTTGAACTCACTGCAGCCTAGGCTGGCCCTGAACCCATGACCCTCCCACATCAGTCTCACAAATTACTGGGATTATAGGCAAACGCAGCACCTTGCTCATGGAGCACCACTACTTTTATCTCAAAATTGTTTATGACCTTAGCAGGCAGCCCGAATCTTTAACTGCACTTCTGCTCACTGTGCCTTTTTCTCCACACAGAATCTTATCAAAACACAAATCAGATCACATTACTCCCACACTGAAACACTCCAACACGTTTTCCCAGGAGTCAGAATAAAATCTACTCCTTAACTCATCTTGCTCTAGCCACCCAATTTCTCCAATCTTCCAAGCAGCTCATGCATTTGTTCCCAACTCTAGGAAGTTCTTCCAGGTAGCTGGCTAGCTTTTCCATGGACAAAGCTGAGGCTCAACATCACCTCAGAGGCCTTCCCTAGCCACACTAAGAAAACAGCTCTCCGCCTTCATCATCTTTTACTGATTACTGGTCGATTTCTACTTTCATTTTTCTCCCTAGCAACTGCATTATCTGACTGTTTCTTCACGTTTACCATCTCCTCGCATCTGAATGCAAGCTCCATGTGGGGAAGGATGGAGGCTGTCTATCTATGCATGTTCAGACGTTGCAAGCACTGCTCAAGAAACACATGACTGCACCAGGCGTGGTGGAACAGACTTGTGATCCTAGCACTCGGAAAGCCGGAGCAGTAAGATACTTGCAACAAACTGAGCCCTGGCTACAAAGTGAGTTCAAGGCTGGCCTGAACTGTACTGGGAGACCTGTCACAAAAAGGAAAAATTGAGAGAGAAAGAGAGCGAGCGCCCAGCAGTCTAAAGCGCCTGCTTAGGCAAGCTTAGGCAACTACAGGGACACCGATTCAATCCCGGCACCACATGCTGTGCCAGCAGGGCAGGTTGAGCCAGCCACAATATAAATACATAAATAAGTAAATAAGTACATAAAGTTTAAGAAAGGAAAGGAAAAATAAATACAAGATTGAGCCAGATACAGGAGAAATGCATAACAGAGCCAGTATAGGGACACAAACTTCTAACTCCAGATACTCTGGAGATTGAACCAGAAGACTGCAACTTCCAGCCCAGCCTGGGCAATTTAACAGTCTTTTTTAATTAAAAAGACAAAATAAATAAATAAATAAAGCACATGGGGCTGGGGGGATAGCTCCATGGCACAAGTGCCTGCCTGGCAAGTACAAGGTCCTGAGTTCGAACCCGAGTCCCGCCAAAAAAAAAAAAAAAAAAAGCACATATAGCCAGGTATAGTGGCATACGCCTGTAATTCCAGCACTTGGGAGGCTGAGGCAGGAGGATCAGTGCAAGTTTGAGACCAGTCCGAACTACAAAAGTGAGCTCAAGGCTGGCCTGAACTGCATAGCGAGACCCTCTCTCAAAAACACGACAAAAAATAAAAAATAAGAATAAAAATAAGCATATATAATCCCAGCTCTTGGGAGGCTGTAAACAGGCAGATCACTACAAGTCTGATACAGTAGTAAAACCCTGTACACCCTGTAGACCCTTCCCTAAAATACAATAAATAAATAAGCAAGCAAGCAAACAAGCAAGCATATAAGTAGGACTGGGACTATTGGTCAGTGGTTGGTGGAATGCGTACATAGCAGGCAGGAGCCTCCCAGAACCCCCAAAACAGAATCAATCATATTTCTGGGATCTCATCTCCCAGGTTAACTGTATTCCACACCCAAGGGGCATGTCCCATTGGCTCTGGTCACACCTCAAACCTAGGCACCAGTATCCTCTTTAGCTATCTGCACCCTCTTCAGTATGTCCCAGACCCCAATCCTCAAAATCCGCATTCTTGGGGCCAGGACGATAGCTCCGTGGCACAAGTGTCTGCCTGACAAGTGTACGGTCGTGAGTTCGAACCCCGGTCCCGCCAAAACAAACAAACAAACAAACACAAAAAAAAAACCCGCATTCTCTCACTCTGGTCCGCCCTCCAAAGCCACAAAAACCCTGAGCCACTCCAGTTCGGACGGATAGACCCGCCCCTCTCCCCCAAAGAACAATCCACAGTTCCCCGACCCCGACCGCGCGGGCTCTCTGCCGCTTGGGCCTCGCCTCCACCGCTACCGCAGCCCGGGAATCCTCGGGTTCGAATCCCCCACACTCTCAAGACCTCCATGCCCTATTCAGAGACCTCCCACTCCACCCGCGACATCCCACCATTCATATCCTCCATAAACACACGCAATCCACCCTCCATCCTCCCCAGGAGAGCCAAACAGAAAGAAATAACTCCCTTGCTCCTGAAGTCCGGCAGCCCGCCCTGAGGCCCCA
>PVKN010015316.1:0-18583 GCA_004027915.1 Capromys pilorides | reverse complement strand
CTATCTTGTGCAGCTATGAAGTCCCCTGATGTTTTTGTCACATCCCTGGACACTTCACTCCAACTAGTCAACTTCAGGCATTGCCCCATGAACCACTTTTCCTGCAGCCTTCCCTGCTTACATTAGCTCAACTAGTATGGAGAAATAACCAAAACTTAATACCCCAGTCAGTCAAGACAACTAGGGGTGATTGCATAGAAACTCTAGCCCTCTCTTCTCTTGTCAATGTCATTGTGAACCATGACATGGAGAGCAACGCTTTTCCTCTGAGGAAGGAAATCTTCTGGAAGATCTGATGGAGGTTTCTGTTACCTCCTTTCTCCCTTTCTAAGCCTTGCTACAGCGAGATACTGTCTACAAAATCAGGACACCTTTAGGTAGAGCTTCCAGGGAAACAGGACAATGGAAGTGAAAAACCAATCTATCTGGAGACAACATGAAGCAACTCTGGAAAACCACTCAAGACCCAGAGCTCCCCATGGGGTCCATTGTGATTATTTGACCTCCTCTGCTACAGTTGTACCACTGCACTTTAGTGCTTTTCTGTCCTGTTTGAAAGAAAAATACATATATTGTCTTTGTCTGCACTCCTGAGTGATAAGTGTGTCCTTGATAATTACACTGTGCCCCTTGAGCCACAGTCAAATTCATGGAAATGAGATATTTGCATATAGAGTCTACAATACTGGAAAAGTGGAATAAAGAGAGTTAGAACAGCCGCTCCACCAGACCCCAGGACTATACGATTGGAGGCTGACATCTGTACTCTAGTGGTTGACCCCTTGACAGCATGAGAAGCTTAACCAAATTGGCTGTGCAATTCTACACCCTACAGTGTAGTGGACCCTCCTGACAGAGGCCCACTGGCTGGATGGCACAAAGGGAACTGAGGAAGGACAGACGGGTCTCTGTTCTTCAGCAGAGCTTCAGTCTTTGCCTTCAGGCATTGTCCCGTGAACCACGTAGCCTGCAGCCTTCCCTGGCTATATTGGCTCAACTATTATGCAGAAATAACCAAAAATTAATACCCCAGTCAGTCAAGACAGCTAAGGGTGATGTATAGAAACCTCAGCTCTCCCTTTCCTTGTCAATGTCATTGTGAACCATGACATGGAGCACGGACATCATCTCCTGGCATCTAAGACAGACTCTTGCACCTTGGGTCCTTCATCCTTCCAGGGTAGATTCATCAGCCTCTTGCTGCAGATGCATTGGCCTCCTGATACGAACTTTTAAGGAGCATTGCATTGAACTACAGACCTTAGAATAAATCTTTCTGTCTCCAATGTGCAGGTGCCCTCTGCAAACTTTCTCATCTGTGACTGATCACTGTAAGCCAATACTGTAATGTCTTATATATATTTGTATATCTTTTGGGCTTCTTGATACAGGATCTCACTATGCAGTTCAGGCTCATAGTGACCATCCTGTCTCAGCCTCCTCAATGGTAGGATCACAGGTATGCACCACCATGCCCGTTTCAGGGCTGGCACTGCACACCTAGAACTGGTGCTGCAACTGGTGCTCGAATCCTAATGGATGACACCACTTCTGACTCCCAAGATTCATGATTTTTTGGAAAGTCAAGGAACAGCAAGAGAAGCTAGAAAATTTGATGAAGTTTTCCCGCAGTAAGAGCCTGAACAAAGTAATAAAATATTTCACCTGGCTCATTTCACAAAGAAAAATGTCTTCAGGTTTGTCCATATTCTAGCACGTTAGAATTTCCATTCGTGTTGAAACATGAGTAACATTCCCATGCATGGGTATCCCATACTGTGTGTATCCATTTTTCCACTAATTGACATTAGTGATGCTTTCTATTTGGGGCTATTGTGGAAAGTATAGCCATGGCATGGATATAAAACTGCAGTTTGAAGCCTTTCTTTCCATTTTTAGCCCATTAGAAGAGAATGTGGATTGCTGGTCGAATGGTAAGTCTACCTGTAATATTCCAAGAATGGCCACGTTGCACAGCAGCTTCACCGGCTTACGCTCCTACAGACACTTCCCAAGGACTCCAACCTCCACATCACTGTCAACATTTGGTATTTTAGTTTGTGATTTTGCAGCAAATATCCAGAAGGGTATGAGGTCATATTCATTCCAATTTGACTTACATTTCTCTAACAACAAAGGACCTCAGCATCTTACCATGTGTGTCTTTTGAGGCCTTCGGCAATTATTATTGAGTTGCTTTGAGGTTTGAGTTTTATGTCTGTTTGTCAAAGCCAGGTGAAGTTTTGTCTCACGTTGTGTTCCAGAGTTCTGTGTGCACCCTGGACAAGAGACTGATGTGACAGGTGATTTGCAAGCATTTCCTCCCTGACTGTGGACTTTCTGTCATTCCTCTTCTTGATATGAAGGGGAGTGCTTCTAACATTTGTCCAGCATGAATGAGGTTTTCTATGAGTTCTTGATCACAATTTCCATTCTATTTGGAGTCAGTCACAAATGTTTGAATATATCCCTGATATAGCACCATTCCTCAGGGTGATCACCCTGCCACCTGGTGGCAGGTTCATTACATTGGGCCACTTCCATCATGGAAGTGACTGAGCTTCATCCTCACTGGCATAGACACATATTCTAGATAGGGGTTTGCCTTTCCTGAACTTAAGGCCTCTGCCAAATCTACCATCCATAGGTTTACAGAATGCCTTTATCCACTGTCATGGAATTCCACACAGCATCGCCTCTGACCAAGGAACACATTTTACAGCTAAGATAGTGAAACAATGGGCTTGTGCTCTAGAATTTGCTAGTCTTACCCTGTTCCTCCCTATCCAGAAGCAGCTGGATGGATAGAAAGGTGCAATGGTCTGTTGAAGACCCAGTTACAGTGCCACCTAGGTGGCGATCATTTGCAGGGCTGGGGTAAGGTGCTTCAGAAGGCTGTATATGCTTTTAACCAGAATTCTCTGTATGGTACTGTGTCTCCCATAGCCAGGATTCACAGGCCCAGAAATCACAGAGTGGCAGTAGGAATGCTACCACTCGCCATTACTCCTTGTAATCTACTAGCAAAAGGTTTGCTTCCTGGACTGTGGCTTTATGCTCTGCTGGACTAGAAGTCCTCGTTCCAGAGGTGAGAGAGGCTAACTAGATGCTGCAGCAGTGGCTCCTTCTTTTGCTTCTTGCTGCTTTCTGCAGCCATGAAAGGTTGCCCTCTGCCATGTGCTGCTCTGCCTTAGAGCAGCTGAATATGGACTGAAACTTCCACAAACTGTGAGCTAAATTTCTTCCTTAATTCTGGGCATTGGGCATTTGTCTCAGCAATGAGAGAAAAGTAGCTAAAACAATCAATAAATATTTGAATATATAAAGCATGAATTGATGTTGAGGTTTCACAAATGCTTGGATTTGGTCACGAAAATTCTCAAATACAAAGAATGCACATGTGACATTGTTTTATTTTCAAAGCTGTTTATGTAGCTCTGAAAAGTGCTTATTGGATCAGGCATGACACATATCTGTGCAAAAACATGGCATGTCCGTGTTTGGATCCACCTTCACCAAACTCTACCTCTTTTGTGGCAATTCACATTGTTATCTGCACCACGAATTGGGGGAGGTGGTAAGGGAGACCAAACAAAACGTGATACTTAAGTTGACTGCTATGTTCTGGGGTTTTTCTAATTTAGTAGTAGTAGTAGTAGTAGTATTGCCAGCTCAGCCTGCCCTGCAGACCGTGGTCCCTGCAGTTGCCTAAGCTTTCCTAAGCAGGCGCTTTAGACCGCTGAGCCATCTCGCCATCCCACGTTGACTGCTATGTTCTAATAAAGTTGTTTGTATATGATAGGAGGGGGTAGGAGATTAGGGAAATCTGACTTAACAGTATAGGGACAGTACATTTTCTCAACATTGCCACAAATCTTTTACTATTATAGAAATGTATGGAGATAATAACCAAGAGCAAAGAGCAGGCTCAAATTCACTATTTCGCATGATTCACATGTGCATTTTCTATTTCCAGATTCAGATATAGCACTCATAAACAGAAGGCCTACATCCTTAATGTACATCTGGAGAAATGGGCAACTCTAGGAACACACCATGGAGCCCCTGTCAGACATAAATGATGATCATTTCTGGGGCCCTGGAGACATCCTCTGCCCTCTCCTCTCTCCACCGGGGAGCCTCCCACTTCAAATTCTCATCAGGGATTAGCTCTACCCTTCCTCCAATTCAGACAAAGCAAAATCTTGTCATATGTAGATGAGATTTTTTTTGTTTCTATCCCTCCATAAATACAATTTATACATTGTATTTATTTTAAAGGGAGTACAAGTTAGAAAAACATGAGTACGAGTTAGAATTACAACAGAAAAAAATACAAGTGATATAGAATTTCACTTAACAAAGTAATATGCATTTCACAGTATTTTTTGTAATATATAGCCTTGTCTTCCAATCAATTATTCATCTTACCAGATATATGCATGTAAAATTGGAAGATGAAAGAAAAACTGAAATGTACAAGAAATTAAGAGGATAAAACGTATAAATGGTTGAATAAAGGAGAAACAAATTAAGCATTATCTGATCCTTTCCATAGACCAGCAGAAATGCACAGTACAGTTGTCCAAACCATCCTGCTTGCAGACATAGATAAATATCTTTCCTCCACTCCTTCTGTTGTCCTTCTCAACTCAGAAACTCCTTTTGAATGAGTTCATTCCCTTTTCCCAGTATTTACTGTACCCTTCAGATTCCATTTTTCTCTTTCAAGTAGTCACACTAAGGAGACAAAATGACATTTGCACATGTGGGTCTCATTTATTTCACTTAAGAGTATCTTCTCTATTTGCATCCGTTTACTGACAAAGACTCAAATTTATCCTGTGTTGCAGCTGAATAATACTTCATTGTGTAAAAAACAACGCATCTTCTTTGCCCATCCTTCAGTTGGTGGGCACTGGGATTGTTTTCAGGATTATCTATAACTAATTGCACTGCTCTAAAAACAGATGCACATATGTTGTGGTATGAGGTTTTCAGTTCTTCTGGAAAATTACCCAGTAGAGGAATAGCTGGTTTGAATGGAATCTCCAATCCTAGCTTTTCAAGGAACCCCTGAGGATTTCCACAGTTGTTGGATCAGTCTGCACTCCCACTAACAGTACAGAAGAGTTTCTTTTTCTCCACAGTCCTCCAACATTGGTTATTGGATGACTTCTTGATGATAGCCATCCTTTCCGGGATGTGATAGAATCCCAGAAATTGTTTTAATTTGCATTTCTCAAATGACCAATGATAATAAACATTTTTCATACATTTAATTGCCATTTGTATTTATTCATCTGAAAAGAATATGCTCACCACAGATGCCCATTTTTGGAATGGGTGGGTTTTTTTTTTTAATTTGGAGGGTCTAAGGCCAGCCAGATAAGTCAGTGGATTAAAGTACCTGCTTAACAGGCTAAACAACTGGGGTTAGATCCCAGGAGTGCCATGCTGGCCCCAGACCAGGGGGACACTGAGACAGTGACTGAGACTGAGACCGGTGGCATGTGCCTATAAATGCAGCACTTGGGAGGCTGAAAACAGGATGACCACTGAGTCTGCTCTGTGTACTGAGACCCTGGAGACCCTGTACTAGAACACATTTTAAAATTAAAAGAACATAAAAGAATTTAGGGCATTTGTTTTTTTTTTTTTTTTAATTTACCATTGAGCCATATCTTTTTTGTTAATTAATTAATTTACTTATTTATTTTGTATTATGGCTGGCTCAGCCTGCCCTGGGGGTGGGGCTGGCACAGCATGTGGTGCCAGGGATCAAACCACGGTTCTTCCAGTTCTTAAGCTTTCCTAAGCAGGTGCTTTAGACCACTGAACCATCTCACCGGCCTCCAAGGGCCTATGGTTTTTAAAGATTCATTGTATGCTCTATATAAAAGGATTTTGTCAGAAGGACAGTTGCTACAATTTTTTCCAAATTTGTTGGTTTTGTTTATTTGTTTTTGGTCTTCTTTGTTTGTTTTCACTCTGTTAGTAACTTGTTTTAAAGTGTAGAATCTCTTCAAAAAGGTGAGATGACAGTTTTTGATTCTTTAAAGGATTTCCCATGCAATTTGATTTTTAATCAGGAACTTGCTGCCTACCCTTACATCTTTAAGACTTATACCTTCATCTTCCACCAGAAGATTTAGTGTTTCTGTTTTAATATTTAAATCTTTCATCTATTTGATTGTAGCTTTGTGCATGGTAATAGGCATGGCTCTACTTTAGATTTTGCCACGTGGAAAGCTAGGTTTTCCAGCACCATTTATTAGAGATGATTTCTCCCACTGAGCATATTTGGCCCTCTTATCAAAGATAAGGTGGCTGAATGTGTTCATGGTTGCGTCTACATCTTCTAATCAGTTCCATTAATCTCAAGGTCTGTCTCTATGCCAGTATCATGCTGATTTTTTCACAGTAGCTTTATAGTATAATTTCAATTCAGGGATTGTGATACTTTCTGCCTTACCTTTGTTTC
Organism: Capromys pilorides; assembly: GCA_004027915.1. Taxonomy (NCBI): domain Eukaryota; kingdom Metazoa; phylum Chordata; class Mammalia; order Rodentia; family Capromyidae; genus Capromys; species Capromys pilorides. The sequence goes on along the minus strand of PVKN010015316.1, from coordinate 12,099 downwards.
CCAGGATTGTCTTTCATATTCTGAGTCTCTTCTGGTTCCAAATGAATTTGAGTAGTTTTCTCTAGCTCTGTCAATGCTAATGGCATTTTAATTGGGATTGTATTGGATCAGTATAGCAATTTTGAGAGAATGGCAATTTTCACAATGCTTGTTCTTCCTATCCAGGAAGCTTGAATTATTTTTTTTCATTTTCTCAAATCCTCTTCAATTTTTTTCCTCAAGGTACCATAATTTTCATTGTTTAGCGATTTTACCTCTTTTGTGAGATTGATTTCTATGTATTTTACGTTTTTGGATGTTATATTTAAAAGTGTGTTTTCTTTAATTTCTCTTTTAGTGTGTTCATTCTTTGCATACTAACATGCTACCAATTTTGGGGTGTTTACTTTATATCCTGTTACATTGCTGAGTTTGGTGATTAAATCTACAAGAGTCATGGCGAAGTTTTTGGGCTCTTCTATGTAGAGTATCATGTCACCTGCAAATAACAATAGTTTCACTTCTTCTTTTTCAATCCTTATTCTTTTAATTCTCCCTCTTGTCTAATTGCTCTGGCTAATGTTTCCAGAACTATATTGAACAGGAGTGGTTGCAAGTGTTCCTGATGTTAAAGTGAAGATCTTCAGGTTTTGCCCATTTAGTATGACATTGGCAGTTGGTTTCTCATGAATGGCTTTTATCAGGTTGAGATACAACCATCTATTCCAATTCTCAGTGTGGTTTTTATCATGACTGAGTGGTGGACTTTGTCAAAGGTTTTTTATGCATCTATTGAAATGATCACGTGCTTTTTGTTCTTGATTATATTAACATGGTGTATTACATTTATGGATTTACATATGTTGAACCATCCCTGCATTCTGGGAATGAATCCCAAATGGTCATGATGTATAATCTTCTTGGTGATTTGCTGCATTTTGTTTGCTAGTATTATATAAAGGATTTTTTCATCTATATTCATTAGAGAGATTAGTCTGCAGTTCTCTTTTTTAGTTGGAGCTTACTTTTGTTTTGAAATCAGAGTAATACTTGCCTCCAGGAATGAGTCTGGGAGAATTGCTTCCCTTTCAATTTCATTGAAGAGTTTGAGAAAAGTTGCTATTAAATCTTCCTAAATTTCTTGTAGAATTCTGCTGTGACTCCATTTGAAGAGGTATTTTTCTTGTGTGGTACTATTTTTCTTATATTTTCAATTTCTTACTGGATTATTCAGAGTCTGTACATCTTCACTCAGCTTTGGCATTTCATATACATCAAGGAAACTGCCCATTTCCTCTATGTTTTCCATCCTGTGAGAGTAACAATTTTGGAAGTAGGTATTGATGATTTTTGGATTTTTGTCTAGGATCTGTAGTAATTTTGTCCTGTTCATTCTTTGTTGCATACTTTTGGGTTTTTTCTTTCTTTTCTTATTAGGTTGGCTAGGGTTTTTTCAATTTTATTTATTCTTTCAAAGAACCAACTCTTTAACTGATTTATTTTTTGCATTGTTTGCTGCATCTTCAGTGCATTAATTTCTAGTCTAATCTTTATAATTTCCTGACTTCTTCGGGCTTTGGGCTTGGCTTGCTCTTTCTTCTCTAGGAGCTAGAGGTGCAGCATAAGATAGTTCATTTGGGCTTTTGAAAGTGCGAATTTACTACTATACATTTCACTCCGAAGACAGCTTTCAATGCATTCCACAGGCTTCAGAGGTTGTATCTACATTTTCATTTGGTTTTTTATTTTTCTTTTTGTTTTTGCTTTTTGCCTAGTTGATCTATCTCTTTGTGACAGTGGCATGTTAAAGTCCCCCATTAGTATTGTATTATTGCTCATTTGATGTTTCATGTTTATCAATATTTGTCTTGTGTAGCAAGGTGCTTCTGCACTGGGTGCATATACATTTATGATTGTTATCTCCTCCTCTTGCAGTTTTCCTGTAACAAGCATGTAGTGACCTTCTTTATCTATTTCGATGATTTTTGGTTTGAAGTTGATATTATCAGCAACCAGAATAGCTACCCTGGCTTTTTTCTGGTTTCCTGTGACACTGAGAAGTATTTTCCATACTTTGACTTTTAGTCTGTGAATTGCATTTTGAGTCAAATGTGCTTCTTGTATGCAGCACGGTGTTGGGCTTTGTTTCTTCATCCACTCTGCTAGCATGTTTCTTTTGATTCATGAATTGAGGCCATTTACAGTGACGGTTACATCCGATATATATTGGCTTACCTTTCTTATGTTATTTTCTGCTATAGGTTCTATACTCTTCCCATCTTTTTAATTATTTGCTCTGTTTGGTGGTTCCTTTCTGGTGTTCTTTCTCTTTCTGTTGTTCTGTCTCTTTCTAGAATATTTGTCTGTACTCTTTGTAGGGTTGGCTGATGGTCATGAATTTCTTCAGATGTTCTTTGTCATGGAAGAATCTTATTTTGCCATTGAATTTGATAGATAGTTTCTCAGGGTACAGCAATCTGTGCTGAAGGTTATTTTCTTTTAGGACCTGCAATTCTTCAGTGTAAGCTCTTCTCGATTTGATGGTTTCTGTTAAGAAATCTGCCATGATTCTGATGGGCTCTCCATTGTAGGTAGTCTCTTTCTTCTCTTTAGCAGCTTTTTATATTCTATTGCTGAATTTCTGAGATCTTGATCATTATGTGTTTAAGTGTAAATTTATTGGGATTATGGATTTCTATTTGACTCACTTATGTGTATATTGGGGTTTTTTCTCATGTTTGGAAAATGTTCTGCTAGTATTTCTGAAAGTAGTGTTTTTATATCATTTGTACTAGTTCCTGCTGCTTCATTGACACCTATTAGCCTTTTTTTAACTTTATTTATTTTATTTATGTTATGTTATGGCCAACTCAGCCTACTCTGGGGTGGGGCTGGTGCAGCACGTGGTGCCAGGGATGGAACTGTGGTTCCTGTGATTGCCTAAGCAGGTGCTCTAGACTGCTCCGCTATCTCGGTGGCCCCAACAACTGTTATTCTTCTATTATTTTTCTTTGCATCATCTTGTAGCTGCTGAATTGTTTCCTGGTTCCTTATTAGTTTTAAGAGATCTTTCCTTTCACATTCATTAGCTGCACTACTGTCTTCGAGGTCTGAAAGTCTGTCTCAGTTTCATTAAAGTGGTTTTGGCATTTTTTATCCTCCCAGTAACCACCCCAATAGAGTCCCACAGGCCACTCGGAGTCCTCCTAAGTTCTTAAAAGTTGGAAGTGGCACCATCAGAAGCTCCATGCCTGCACACGTGGGGCTAAGGAATGTCAGACCTTATCAGAGTCCTACAGGTTGCCCAGAGTCCACCAAAGTTCTTAAATTACACCCAGAAGGCTCTACTTATCTCTGTGACTTGCCATAGGACTCAACTTTCTGCATCAACACCTAAGAAAAATCTTGGGTTTGTGCCACCTTCCATGGCCATTGCTTTGCCAATTTTCCAGAGCAAACTTTATCCTTACCCCCACCAGAGGGAAAAAAATGTGCTCTCAAGCCATTGACCTATTTCAGAGGTGCACATGGTCCCCAGTTGAGGCAGTCTCTCCAGGGTTGAAATCCCAGCTTCATTATAATCCAGCAGTGTCACATTGGGGCAGTAGTGAAATCTTTCTGTGCTTCCATTCCTCAGAACTCTAAAATGGGCTGCAGATCATCTATGGCCATGAAAAAATATTAAATGCAAATATCAGGAAATCACCTGCTCACAGAAGACAGTAAAAAAAAAAAAAAGCACTGATGTTTCAGCCCAAGTTCTCCTCAGCAGCACATATCACACACAAGGGTGGGAACACACCAAGGGAACAAAGACTGGTATCACCTGAGGTAGTGTTCTTGCAGTAATTAGGGGATACCCAACAGGTAGAGGAGACAACATAAAATAGCTCTGTTTTACAAAGTACTTTCTTCACAGTTTGATAATGACATTTCTCTCTGGCACAGCCCTCAAGCAGGAAGAAGATGGCCCTGGCCTTTCTTGAATGTCAAGCACATGACTACCATGTTCTGTCAAATGCTCAGCCCTCTTTAATCTCTTCTGAGACTGGTGCCCACTTCTGGCTTTCTCTTCCTGTGTTACAGTAAGATTAGATGGACAGACGCAGAGGCTGATAAACACAGCTGTGGTTGCCTGAAGGCCCAGAAGACAGAGCTGAGAATGAGGGACTCCGAGGGACTGGCGGCACAGCAGCGGGGCACCCTGGGTGAGACCTGGCAGGGACTCTGGGAGCTTCCCCAGGACAGCTCACAGCATGGGCTCCTGAGTTGCACTCAGGCTCTGCCCATATAGAGGAGAAGCTGAACACCAACAGCACTCAATATTCCTTTGAAGACTCTGGATCCCACTCAGCCTGCTGATTCCGTAACTGCGAGTAGAGGAGGGAGAGGAGCTAGAGAGGAGAGCACCTCTATGCTCATGTCCATGGCATCTTGGGGGATTTGACAGAGACTACGAACTTCTGAGTCTGGAACACGGAGTAGAACATGAGAATCCTGGGTCCTGGAGGGGAAGTCTCAGCCAGGAGTAAGAATTTGGACTCTTGGGTCTAGAGATCCACAAGCCAGGACCTGGACTCCTGGGCCTCAAGAAGGACAATGCTGTGCACAGGCTCTCCCCAGACCAGGTTGAGGAAGCACCTTTAGTGTGTGGTAACAACCCTACATTTCTCTTCTTCAGGTGATCCGGGCCATTTTGGGGTCTTCGTGGTGCTACAGCTGCTCTTCCTAATCCTCTTCTGTGCAACCCTGCTGATGGTCCTTGTCCAAGGTCAGTGCAGGCTGAGTGATGGGTCTTCCTGGTCCAACTTTTCAACTGGGGTAACCAGCACTGGCAGGGTGCAGTGGAGAGTAAGCAGAGATGGGAACCTTCAGAGTTGTTTAAGAACTTCTTGGAATCACTCTCAGATTTGGTGACAGTTGCAAAAAGAGATACAGGATGAGGACTGGCTCCATTGTCTTACTATTCAGCTTTCTCTAGAATCGTGGTTTCCTCCTCATAAACATAGCATTGCCTTGCAGAGGCGAGGACCCTTCGGTCTCTGTCCAGGCATTGATCTATGCGGCTTTTGTCATAACAGTGGCCTCTTCCTTACTCGTCACAGGTCCCAAAGCCCTGAGTTTGAAGGAACAGGAGATTGTGTATGAGGAACTAACCCAGCTGAATGCTAAGGCAGGTGAGTGCCAACAGACAGGGTCTCCCAGCCCCTGGCACAGAGTCTATGTGGTGTAAACCTTCATCAGCCAACAGCCCTTTGTCTATGACACAGGACCACCTATTTACAGGGAACTGCACGTGAGGTACCAGCACACAAGCACACTAAGCACTGGATTAGGCCAGTCTCTTAGTTTGTGAACTGAGTCCAAGGACCCAAAACCTCCCATCAAGGGAGATTAGATCAGGACTCTTGGGTTCTGTTGAAGGGTTATGGGGGCTGGAGAAAATGCAGAATGGAGTGGCTCCCTCAAAGTACAATGGCATGGTCTAGTTGCTGAAGGCTGGGCTGACCTAAATTCACGGGCATCAAGCTTGGGTCCACCCTGACCTGGTTCTTCCCACAGCCCGCCTGTGCTACCCCTGCCCCTGGGACTGGACAGTATTCAGAGGAAACTGCTATTTTTTCTCTGAGAGCCGAAAGGACTGGCACGACTCCATCACTGCCTGTGAAGAAGTGAAGGCTCAGCTGGTGGTCATCAAGAGTGCTGAGGAGAAGGTACCTGTGGGAGCTGACCTGGTTTGGGGTGTACATCTTACCCCTGGCTTGCTGGGAAAAAACCGCTAGGCAAGGGTTTCTGATTGGGGGCCTTACTGTCCATATGGAAATGAGAGAGAAAAGTGTGGGTGTGGTGTCATGGAAGCATCTTACCATGAAACAGACAAAAATTTATACATGCCTTGGGAATGCAAACCATCTCTCTGACCCTTTTTGTGGTGATTGCTAGAGTTTAATGACTTTTTCAGAAGGAAACCAGTTCTGATGTGTATCTTTCCCCAATATCCCTGGTGTAAATATTTCCAAAATGACTGAGCTCATCCTACCTGGGCAATGGCACTCAATGCAGTGCTGAAAAACCTAAGGCCCTTAAGGAGGCCATGCCGCAAAAGCACAGTAAACTCGGGTGTGTGTGCACTGTGTCACAGAATGGATCCAAATCTCCCGAAAATACATGGATGCTCAAGGGCTGGTATGCTAGGAGCATGAAGTTCAGCACTTCCCTGTAAGACACTGGGGAGACATAAGTTGGAAATGAGGGCTACAGCTCCCTCTTTCATCTTCTTCTCCACCCTTTAGAGCTTCATCGAGCAGAATTTAAGAAATAAAAAAACCTCCTGGATAGGACTTTCAGATCTCATTACAGAGGGCAAATGGACCTGGCTGGATAACTCACATCTGCCTAAAAGGTATGTCCATGGCTAGAAACCACCCTAGATGGGAGAGAGGTTCTTGTAGCAGATTCTGGCTCTGTTTGAAGTCCCTCCCCCAATGGGGAACCTCAAGGTAAGACTCTGCGATACTTAATGAGTCAAAGAGCTGGTCTTCACACCTCTGAGCATATCCCACGTCAAGAGCCTAAGATCTCAACGTCATGGCTGCAGGAGGTGCTTGCCAGGGAAGTAATTGTAAATATAATTTCTTCAAAATTTAGAGGGCTGTCCGGTCACAGAAAGCCAGCAACTGGACAACAGAGGAAAAAGAATTCAGCTGAGAGCTAAAATCTGAAACCTAGACTCCAACCTAGCAAATGCCAAAATCCAGTCTCTAAATTGAATCTTTTTAAGACCTGTAGTGATCCTCCTGTCTCAGCCTCCCCAGTGCTGGGATTGCAAGCCTGCACCACCACACCTGATTCTGGGGTAGCACAACACGTGGTACCAGGGATCTAACTCAGGTCCTTGTGCTTGCCAAGCAGGCGCTGGTACTGCCAAGCTATCTCCCCAGCCCATTCCTTAAACTTGGCTACAAAGACTAAATGTAACAGCGTGGTCTGAGGTGACACAGGGACACCATCCCCTCCCTTGGTCCAGAAGTACAAGCAGGCAAGAGCCCTTGAACAGTAAGACCGACGAGTTCAGGGGCAGGTGCAGTGAACTTGAGGAATTTGAAGGACAGGTCAAGGGGTAACAAGCTACACTCAGATAGCCGAAGGGAAAGTGTTCAGCCTAGCAAGGAAGGCCACCTAGAGAAGAAACAAGATTTCACAGGAAACGGAAGGTGAGAACCTGGGGAGAAGTCCTTTCGCTTGGCTATCTGCTTGAAGGAATGGATGCAGCATGGTAAGCAGCCTTTGGTTGGCTGCATTGTGAAGTCAGGGACTTCCTGGGTGAGGCCTCTACCTCTAGTTGTCTGGTACTTGGCCAGAGACATTTGCTCCTTGCCCCGTTGAAAGAGCCCAAACAAGCCATACAAGGGGGAAGATTTACTCCTAGCTTGGCATCTTAAAGGAAAGTAGAATTAGCAGTCACAATATCAGGATGTCTCCTGTCTGCAGCTGTGAGCTGTTTCTCCAAGGGAGACTGAATGTATTTTCTTGTTTTTCTCGCTCAGATCCCCTGTGGATCTCATTGCTATTTAGAATTCCTTTTATTTCTCTCTGGGTGCTTAGTTCACTGAGCTATTGTGCCAGCCCCATGATTGCCATTCTTTCTGGAATAAAACATTATCTTAGGTTTGTTTTCATTTTCATTTCTTTAATGGACAGGGATATTGAGCTTTTTTTCCTATAGTCGTTGACCACTTGCATTTCTCCTTCTGTGAAGTGTCTGTTCATTTCTTTTGCTCATTTCTTGACTGGATTTTTAGATTTAGATGGTTTGATTTTGTCCCAGATCCCTGTATATTCTAGTTATTATTCTCTGTGTCAGGAGTACCTGGCTAATTTTCCCCCTTTTCGGATGATCCTTTCCCTTTACAGATGGATTCTTTTGCTGTACCAAAGGTTTTCAGTCTGATAGAATCCCATTTATTCATTTATGTTCTTATTTCACATGTAGCTATTTCTTATATGATGGTTCAATTTATAAAATCATTCCCAAGGCTGGCCAAATAGCTCAGTGAGTTAAAGTGTCTGCAAGCAGGTGCAGGGGCCGGGGGTTCAATCCCCGCACCTGTGTTGAGTTGGCAATTGAGACTGGGTGTGGTGGCACACGCCTGTAATCCCAGCTCTTGGGAGGCTGTAAACTGAAGAATCATGACAAGTTGGATCTGAGAGTGAAACTCTGAACACCCGATAGACCCTTCCCTAAAATACAAAAAACAAATGAATAAATAAATAAAAATAAAATAATTTCCTATGTCTTAAAATATTTTGCCAACTTACCATGAAATGGGCTGTTTCTATTTTAATGGGGTTTTTTCATATTTGGTACAAGGTCTTACTATCCAGTTCTCAAAGATCAAATCATTGATCACATCTGGAGAGGTTTCTTAACTATGTTCCAGTGTTCCATGTGTCCATTTTTTCCAGTACCATGTTGTTTTTATGTCTATTGCTTTGTAGTTAAGTCAGAATTGTTATGATTCCTACTTTGTCCTTATTTCCCAAGATTATTTTGCTAGTCTGGGTCCCTCCTGGCTCTATATTAATTTTAAAATAGTCTTTTAAAGATCCATAATGTATGTGGCTGCTTTTTTTGTTTGTTTTTGTTTTTGCTTGTGGAAGTGAGGATTGAACTCAGGACCTTGCGCTGGGCAGGCAAGCACTTATTCTACTGAGCTATCTCCCCAGCCTGTGGTTGGTATTTTCATTGGCAATTGATGTGAATTTTTGGTTCATTTCCTCATGAAACTCATCAATTCTCTGCAACCTTCCTAACAGCTTTTCATAGAGTTCTGCTACTTTACTGTCTTTATACTTTCTTGGCCTTTTCTCTGCTGTGGGGTAGCTGATTGAACTCAGGGGCCATAGATAGAGACAGAGATAAGATACAGATACAGATATATAGGCAATATACATTTTGGGGTTATATTGCAAGTTAAGGCTTCAAAAAGTGAAGAGAGGACCCTTCAAGGTCAGTGAGGACTCAGGACATAAGAGAACCTGTGCTGTCAATTCAAAGAGATTATGGGACCACAGAGGAAAGGGATAGATGATGTATAGTGTGCCTAAGGAGAGTCACCTAGAGAGAAAACATTCTCTCAGGCTTTCACAGAGAGCAAACTGGTAAAGCAATGGCTGTGACTCATCCAGATGGCTGACACTGACAACAGTTCTACAAAGCACTGTACATGGTTTCAAGGTAAATCCTGAAGAGATTTGACTGATCTTGGGAGATACAAAAGTTCCACGTTTTGCTATGCAGGTATTGCTTTAACTTGCCCTTTACCACCCAGCAGAAAAGTTTAACCAAGAGGCATAAAACATAAAGCTAGATTAGTATGTTTAGTTGTAAAAGGCTTAAATCAACAGCTTGCAACATTGCCAATTTTGCCAGTAATCCATTGTGATTATGGAATACTGGACTATGTATACAACTACTTTCTCTTAGTTCAATAAAAAGAAATTTTTTGTACCAACATTGATTAGAAAAATTATCATATCTATATCCTGTGCTCTGTATAACTACTACAAGGACAACAACATGTATTGTATCAATTATTGGGAATGTACTACTATCATGCTTTTTAAAAATAATTACAAATAAACAAAAATTTAAAAATAAGGAAAAAACAGTGAGGAGAGGGCCAGTCAAATAGCTCAATGGATTAAAGTGCCTTCAAGTAGGCACAGGGGCTGGGAGTTCGATGCCCAGGACTGCTGTACCGGCCCTGCTCCCGGGGTGCACTGAGACAGCAATTAGACTGGGCATGGTGGCACATGCCTGTCACCCCAGCTCTTGGAACGCTGTAAACAGGTGAATCACTACAATTTGATCAGTAGTGGGACCCTGAACACCCTGTAAACCCTTCCCAAAAAGTACATATATTTAGATCTTTGATCCACTTCTACTTGAGTTTAATGCATGGTGAGAGATACTAAGCGAAGGCACTACAGTAACAATCATTAGTTGTAATTATAGTTTAACTGATTTACACTCCTCATACCCAGGAAAGTAAGAAATGTTTGATAATTTGCAAGTTTCAGCTGTGAAACTCTCACTTGGTAAGGACTGCTTCTTGCTATTAATTCTCTTTGAAGGCAGTGATTACAGGTAGATTTGCACAGAATTATTTTCAACCTCCAAAACTTAAATTAAAAATTCTAGTAACTTCAGAGATAAGTAGAACACAGCAGATTCATAGATTACATAGGAAGGAAATCTTCATTAATTTTTAAAGTTTATACAAAATAAATGGTCAGGTTTGTACTGTAGCATTCTTGAAACTAGTGTAGCAGATCAGACATTACTATTAACATAATTTATTTCCATATGAGTCTAGCTCTAGTTTTCGGTATGCAGAACACCACTTTTTCCACTTCCATTAAGAGAAGAGGCTCTTCCTTCCAATGAACATGTTCGGCCTCTTTGTCAAATAAAGCATGGCTGGAAGTGTGTGAAGTTGTTTCTGCTTCTTCTCATCTGTGCCTCTGACCTGCAGACCTTTTTCTGCCGGTACCCTACTGTTCACATTACAGCACCTCTGTAGTATAATTTCAAGTCAGGGGTTGCAATACTCAGGGCTTTGACCTTGTTGCACAGCATTGGTTTTGCTCTTCAGGGTCTCTTCTGATTCCAACTGAAGTTCAGAAATGATTTCTTTAGGGGCTGGCAGGATGGTTCAGTGGTCTAAAGCGCCTGCTTAGGAGGGCTCAGGCAACTGCGGGGACTGCAGTTCGATCCCCGGCACCACATGCTGCGCCAGCGCCACCCCCAGGGCAGGCTGAGCCAGCCACAAAATGAATAAATAAAGAAACAAACAAACACAACAAGCAAACAAATAAATAAATAAATAAAATTTAAAAAAAAAAAGAAAAAGAAATGATTTCTTTAGTTCTGTGAGGCATTCTGAAGGTATTTTGATTGGAATTGCATTAAATATGTATAACAAATTGGGAATATGGCCATTTTCACAATGTTGGTTCTTCCTAACCAGAAGCAAAAAAAAAAAAAAAATAGCCTTCCGTTTCTTTTTTTAATATTTATTTATTTATTTATTTGTTTGTTTGTTTGTTTATTTGGTACATGGTCACACTACACAGCTCAAACTTGTAGTGAACCTCCTGTCTCAGCCTCCCCAGCACTGGGATTACAAGTGTTCACCACCATGCCTGGTTTCAGTGGCCAGCGCAGCACACCTGGAGCTCTGGAGCTGGCAGGTGTGCAGGGATCAGACTCACAACCTTGAGCTTGCCAGGCAAGCACTTACACCACCGAGCTATCTACCGAGCCTCACTTTCCATTTCTGACATCCTGTTTGTTCTCCTTTTTCTTAGTGCTGTACTTTTTGTTTGTTTGTTTGTTTGTTTGAGGTACCGGGGATTGAACTCAGGACCTTGCACTTGCCGGGCAAGTGCTTATCCTACTGAGCTATCTCCCCAGCCTCAGTCCAATACTTTTCAATGTATAGACTTTTTGCTCCCTTTGTCAGATTGGTTCCTAAGTGTTTCATTTGTTTATGCTATCATGAAGGGTGTGGTTTCCCTAATTTTTTCTCAGTGAGTTTGCTATGTGTGTACAGGAAGGCTGTTGTTTCTCACTGTTGGATATGCTGTGTTCAGCTCTGCTACTGATTTTGATTATTAAATCTAAAAGTCTTTTGGTGGAGTTTTTGGTATATGAAGAGTATTGTGTCACACGCAAGCAATCATAATTTTACTTCTTCACTTCCCATCTTTCTCTTTTTTCTCTTGTCTAGTTGTTCTGATGGTTTGCAGAACTATATTGAATAGAAGTGCTGATAGTGGACATCCTTGCCTGCTTCTTGGTTTTAGGGTAAAGGCTTTCAATTTTTGACTATTTGTTATGATGTTGGATTTTTATTTGTTATAGATGTCTTTTATCATGTTGAAATAAAGACCACCCGTTCCAATTTTCTGTAAGCTTTTTCATGCATGGGCATTGGGCTTTGCTTTTCCAAATGCTTTTTCTGCATCTATTGAGATTATTATATAATTTTTTTTCAATTGGTTTCCTAACAATTTCTACTTTCTTTTTTTTTTTTTTTTTTTTTTTTTTTTTTT
>PVKN010015315.1:0-18585 GCA_004027915.1 Capromys pilorides | reverse complement strand
ACAAATGCCCCATGGTGAGTGAGATTATTTTTGAAACATATATCAATAAAAAATAACACAATTCAAGTTGGACGTTACAGATTTTCTCCTACATTTTGTTCATATGTCACAGCACCAAGCTGCACTGCATTATTTGGATTATTGACAATATTTTTCATACCGTAATTGAAAAAGTGATAAAAAAAATAAGAATTCCCAATAGAGTTGGAAAAATCTTACTCTATCCCAATCTTTAACCCACACAACAAATGCTGGTCAAACAATGAGTTCAGGTAAACACCAGCACAGCTACCCAAGATTACATTTAGGGGAAGAAGATCACCACCAAGCAAAGCAATTCAAGACATCAACTCTGGAAAGAGGCAGCACTAACGTGAACCCAGGTTTCCTGTATCTTTTGGAAGTGTCACCATTCAGCAGAAGCAAGGTCACAATCCTCTTCCTTCCTTTTACACCTCGGGACCCCACACGGCAGCCCTGACGCTGATCCCCAGGAGCTGACGTATACAGCTGCTCCTCCTGAAGCCTGCTTGTGCGGTCACATGCAGATGGAGCATGGTAAGGATGCCCCTCTCAATGAAATGAGGGCCCAAGCCGGCACCTCGCTCAAGTCCACATTCCTTTCGTCTTAATCTGCTTTCAGCTTTCATATAAGACTTCGCCAGTTTGGCCTAATTCCCAAAGAGCTTCCCCTCATATTTCAGCATTTAAAAGTCATCTATGTCTTAATATATTCAAGATAAGAAAAAAATTGGAACTTAGGTGTTGCAATCATGCATAATGTTCAACACCGTTTGAAAGAGCTTACACTTCTTAGGTCCCTGCTCTGGGATTCCAGTCAGTCCAATCTCAAGACAGGCTCTGGGATCCTGGAGAAACAGATCCTCCAGATCATCTAGACATAAAAGCAGGCGATCATGGGGCGTGCCAGGCACAGAGTCTGAATTCAGCTTATGGCTCCTTGATGGGTGCTCTGGCTCGAAGCTTTGACATGAACCACTGGAGCCACATATGCTATTTCTTAAGTCCGGAAGTCTCACCCAGCCTACCTCAAGCACAACTCACAGCTCAAGGAGATGCTTCTGCCTGTGTCAGCCTTGGGGATTCTTCTGCTTCTTCACCTTCCATTTTATTTTATTTTATGTATTTTTTAAAAATTGTATTAATTTTAATGAGAAAGAAATAGCAATGGGAAAGTTTCAAAGCATGTTAGTAGGACATCCACGATAGTGAATACAATGCATATTGTTGTCTTCATAGTAGTTGTTCAGAGTACAAGATGCAGACACGATAACTTTTCTAACACTTTTAGTACAAATCTTTCTTTTCATTGAACTAAGAGAAAGTAGCTGTATATATAGACCAATAGTCCATAATAGTAGTGAGTTATCAACAGAACTGGCAATGCTGGAAGCTGTTGACTTGAGCCTTTTACAACTCAGCATATTAATGTGGTTTTATTTTTTATACCTTATGGTTAGACTTTTCTGCTGCATGGTTAAGACCAAGTTCAAGTAATGGCCGTGACTCATCCAGATGGCTGACACTGACAAAAGCTCTACAAAACGCTGTACATGATTCCAGAGTAAATCCTGAGGGGATTTGACTAACCTTGTCAGATACAAAAGTTACATATTTTGTTATATAGACCTTCCATTTTAATAGCAGAAACCTAGATTTTCTCTTCCTTCCTGGGCTTTGAAGATTGCTTCTCCCTGTGGCTGGCGAGTGGCTGACTCCTTCATTTCGCTTTGACGCAAGAGGTAGCCTCGTGCCTTTGTAGCCAGGAGCGCCTCAGGTTCCCTCAGCCCCTGGAGCCGGATCAAACCCCTGTGAGACCAGGTTGGGGATCCAAGAGCTGTCTGGTGAAAGCAGTACTTGGTGAGAAGGTTTCACGTACAATTCCCAGATCTTTCCAGCAGAGGGCGACATTTCCACTTGCCTGGCCTGAGGAAAAGCAATCTCCACTAGATGTCTTGGGAGAAAGCAGCCCCTACTCAGCTGGGCACTGCAGCCCCAGGCTGAGGGTATTGTCAAAAGGAGAGAGCCGCATCTATGAAAACACCCACATGGCGAGAGTACTGCTGGCTAAGTGGAAGGCTTATACCAGGTAGGGAGGAGACAGGAAAGCTGAGGCTGGATCAATACTCCTGGCAGGAGCGATCCACCTCTGGAGCTCTGCCCGTGAACTGTGACTTGACCTCGTACAGAGCCGTGGGTAAGGGGCACAGGCTAGGCATCAAATAAATTTCCAGTGAAATTTGTGGCGTGCATAATGAATCACAGAGATTTCAGGGATAAATGTGACTTTACAGGATTATAAATGTCACAGAGTCAAAGCAGCTATGAATATAGAGCGCTCTACCTTGTCTCACACCATAAACGACAGAAATGTTTACATCAGGCGCTTGGGAGATAGCTCCGTGGCACAAGTGCCTGCCTGGCAATTGCAAAGTCGTGAGTTCCAACACTGGTCCCACAAAAAAAAAAAAAAAAAAAGTGTTTACATTAAATTTTTTTATAACACTTGCTCCAGATAGTTGTGTGAATTTCCTTGGTATCTTTTTAACATTAATTTATTTTTATTGGTATATGTTCATGATTCATACTAACTGCATTCACTAGGAATAATTGATATAGAGATAGATAGATAGATAGATAGATAGACAGATAGACAGATACCCTGATAATTTTCAACCCTGTCTCCTACTCTCTCTGTCCTTTTTTCTGTCCTTCTGTCAGTCCCCTTCCCTATCCTATAAATGTCTATCTTCCTGTTTCCTATCACCTCTCCTTTATTTTAGCCTTTAAATCACTTATATTTTGTTTTTCTCATGTAGCAGAAACCATGCAATGCCGAACATTGACTGTCTGATTTATTTCACTTACCCGTATGCAGCCTCTGTCTTGATGGTCACTTGAGCTGTCTTGGGTATAACTAGGATTTCTAGCCCTAGCCCATCTTTCCTTTTTGTGTGACTCCTTACTGCAGATTCTCTAAAGAATATTAAAGCTGAGGTCCTTTAAGTAAAATAGATGCTCCACTTTCTGTGATTTAAATTCTGAGCATGAACCTATTATTTTGACCTAGACATGCTCTGGAGTTTGAAAAATTGCTAGAACAATTTTGAATAGAACTTTCTATTTCCAATTGGCCTCAAATCACAATGTATGAATTACACTCTCTGTCTCGTGGTGTTTTTCCATCCTTTACAATTCATACTGAGTTGGAGAAAATCAGAATTCACCTCTGCAGCATGTTGATGGGCTTTCTGTAGGGTTATCAGCCAAGTCAGTCATACTCTTAAAGAAACGATATGGCCCAACTTGTTCTGATAACTTGTACTGTAGTTTGGATTTATTTTTCCCTTTGTACTTCCAAGATATTATTTTACTGGTAGTAAAAAGTGAATTCATGGAGCTCCCAGGTCATATTTTAGAACAAGTATTGCTTTCAGTATTATGAAAGCCAGATTGGAACGATTAACAGGGTTATCAAAGTAGCAATGTTTTATTTTTATAAATGACTAGAAGTTATAGGATGTCCTGACCAAGGAATTTTGGGGCTCAACTAGCACAATGAGTCATGATTAATGTTTATTCTGAAACTGACTATCTAAAACTAACTTGCAGCTCTATGGCAGATTTTAAAGAAAATGGGATATGTTTCACTTAAAATGAGGCCACTGGCATCAGCTCAATAATACTTTATTAATGCAGTTTATATCTCTTGAAGCACATGGTGTTTGGTGCTGAAAGAAAGTACTACTCTTGGAAGATTCTAGTTTCCATTTCTGCAGTGAGTGCTCTGTGTGAATGAGTTTGTAATCAAGTCGAGGGTACTGGCAGTATCTGTGAGAGGAGGATGCGTCTCTTACGACCCCACGTATGGATGGAGTGCATGAGTCTTCAGGAAAGGTGGTTATGGACACACACGTGCTGGTGGTAGTCCTTGCTGGGAGAGCTGTGACCAGAGGTGAATTTTTCATTTTCCAGACAGCATGCCCTTTCCTAAACTGAGATATTGCCTTAAATTTGTAGAGAACTTGGTGCTTGAACCCTGCACCGTGAAGATCCTGGGTACAGCACAGGATGCCACCCAGACTGTTCTTTCAGCACCGTGAGATGTGAAAATCAGGTTCCTGATGAGGCTCTCAAAAGTGGCTCAAATGAAGGCATGATGAGCTAAGATAACAAAGCCTTTGCCTGAAGCTGGGTAATAAACTTAGGCTAGGAGTTCGTAGGGTCTACTGCTGTCTCAGCAAGAGCAGTGTGGAGAGCAATAACCAAGAGGACTGTTAAAGTTTAGAAGTGCCACCAGTGAGGGATCGGCCCCTGGCACAAAGTCCACTGTCACTGTTGAGGCTATGGCAGAAGAGGGTGACTTAACAGGCTGTATCCAGCAACCTGAGGGCTACGAAGAGAGCAGAGCAGAAACCAAAGAGAAAACCTGCCTGGCCTTAGAGTGACGTCTGGACTGCAGAGATGTTAGGAGGCCGTGGTGCAGAGATGCCCCTTCTCTGGTGGAGACCCCAGGGCCAGATGTGGAGAGAGGAGCCTATCGTCTTAGCACTCTGCCAGGAGTGGCATGGGGTGTGTCACGCAGTGTGAAGCTTCAGGAAGTTTGGCGGTAAGACCCCTACTGACAGCCCATGTGCTTGCCTTGATGCCTGCTTCTGTATCAGGTATATAAGACCTGGGAAACACAATGGCTTTGTACAATTTCTCTTGGGAGAGCCACAGCAGTGAGCAGGGAGTCGCTTCCTCCAGACGCACCCCCAGCCTTTGTTTTCCCCTTGCTGTGCACAGGAAGCACAACTTACTCTTTTTTAGGTTGTAGTGACCTGCTCATACTCTCGAGGCCTAGTTCCTAGGCAGCTGTAAAGTAATTCTCTAGTCATCTGGCTTTACCTATGAAGCCACAGACAAGGCAACTCAGAAACCCCTGGGGACAGTGACCTTGGTGCAACTATATTCCCACGGTGGCCCTGTCCTGAATGCCCACCTCTCATGGTGTGGGAAGAAAGAACAAACGTGAGGTTGAGAAGAGGAAGAGATCTTACGCATATGAAAGCCATTGCCCTCATCCTTCTTCCTCACTCTAGGGACCAGTCTCAGACCAGAGCCAAGAGGGCCTGGAGTCCAGCCACCACCTCCACAGGCACAGCCCCATCACAGAAGGATATTTCAAGAGGCCCCATATCTGGGCATCTCCACCTTGAGGGCTAGCGTTCTGGAACATGCACTATTTGGGGACAAGCCATATCTCAGCCATACTAGTATCCACAATGGAAGATGTCTTTAAGTTACTTTGAGCATCATTCTCAAACAGCTAAGTTCTTTGCTCATTATTGATACAGCTTCTTCACGATCAGAACACACATCAGTTCTCTCCTGAACAGGAGTGACTCTTCCCCATCTCCAAGGGGCTTGAGGCCTCCATACTGTCTGCCTCTGTTGCTTGGACATCTAGCCCCATATCCTCCCCGTGGGCTGGGATGTTGGGGCCCGGGATGTTAGAGCAGTAAAGTCCCTGCGACTTCTTAGTAAACAGCTTCCACTCTGCCAGGCTTTATCCAGACTAGTGCATTTCCACAGCAACACCATCTCTTAGAGCATGTCCTGCTTAGTTGCTTTTCTGTCACTGCAGGCACAAAATACCTACAGCCAAAGTGAAGGAAGGAAAGTTTTTTGTTTGTTTTGTTTTGTTTTGTTTAAATCTCACAGTTTGTGGAGGCTTCAGTCTGTAATCAGCTGGCTCCAAGGCAGGGTGGCATGGTGAAGGGCAACAGTTCATGGGGGCAGGAAACAGCAAAAGCAGCAAGAGCAAAAGCAGGAAAAGCAAGCCTCTGCCCTTCCCTTATATTGCACGCTGGCTAACCAAGGGCAGGTGTCACATGCACACCATCTCCGTGCCCTCTTCTTGCACAGGATCAAGACATTTACCAAGTGAAGGCCCTGGGCCCTGTCTAGTTGA
The DNA here is from genome assembly GCA_004027915.1 of Capromys pilorides. Taxonomy (NCBI): domain Eukaryota; kingdom Metazoa; phylum Chordata; class Mammalia; order Rodentia; family Capromyidae; genus Capromys; species Capromys pilorides. The sequence continues at coordinate 12,608 of PVKN010015315.1, read as the reverse complement.
ACTGGAAATGCTGTAACTCTGTTTCATGAGGTGAGGGCGTGAAAACAAGAGGTCCAAGTTTAACATTCTGTCTTCAAAAAGCCTGCCTCCAGGATCACATGAGGCTTTGGGAGGACTCCAGACACAAACCTTAACACTGCTCCTCAGAGCACCTCCTTCTCTGCTTTGTCCTGTGAGGTTTGCTAGTTTCTACCACCTTAGATCTTTATTTTCATTCTCACCATGATGATCAAGTGACCTTTAATAACTAGAGCTGCTACCAGCCTTGAATAATTCTGTGCTGCCCATTTTGGGGAGCTCTTAGTGGGCATTCAATAAATACTTGAATTCAATTGCATTCTGTCATATTAATCTCAATTTCCTCCATGCATGAAAGTATTGTCCTTTATACAGCAATACCAGGTCCTCACATTTAATATGTACCTGGTGAATTGAATTATTGACTCATATGTTGGAAAATAGGCCAAATAATTTTAAATTTTGAATCTGTGCTTGGTCAAGGTCTATTGAAGGTATATTCAAACACAAAGGGAATTTATGCAAATGTTTTCCTACAATAGTTCCTCTGAATGGAGAATGGACGTGATTACTCATTTTTTCCATTTTAGGGTCTATAACATTCTGTTTAGAATCATGGCAAATTCTGTCTTTTTAAATGTTTTTAGTGCTGGAGATTGAATCCAAGTCCTGGCATGTGCTAGGCAAGTCCTCTGCCTAGTAGCTGTGCTCCAGCCCCAAGCTCTGCCACAGGACCACTGAGCACCCACACAGGCACATGGCCTTATGCAGGAAGACCATTAGTGGCAGCTGCTCTGCCTTTTAGACTTTTATGAGTTACAGCACAATGTAGCAACAAACTCCTCTGCTCATGATGTGAGGGAGGCACATGCAGAAGTGGCTATCCGTGAACCCCAAAGCAGCCAGAGATAGCACTGTAGGAAGGGGTGCTGCAGAGGGGCCCTGTGTGCAGATACAGGCTTCAGCTGGGAGCAGGGATGCCCAGGACAGCCTACAGCTCTATCGGGAGGGATAAGTCACTTCTGTCTGTGCCTCAGAATTTCCTCTGGTCAATAAGGGGTGAGATTATTCCTCGGGCTACTTGCATGGGCCTGAGGCAGACAAGTAAGAGGAGGTTGGGAACCACTGCTTAGAGAAGAGACAGCAAGATAAGCTGCTGAGTGGTCCACACACAGTGCTGCTGAGGGCCAAGGAAGCTCTGGGGTAATGGTTGGCCTTGATGAGGGGGGCAGTAGGGGCCTTGGGCACAGGATGCTCTGGACAGAAACTAAAAAGTAGGTGGGACATGTAACTTTTCTCTAAAATATACAACTCTGGACACCCAGATGGGTAGTCTCAGATTAGACAGCTCAAAAAGTAGCCAGGAGCTACACATAAGGAGAAAAGACAAAGGCTATCCTGGCTGTATGACAATAAGAGTGACATATTGAGAATAAGAGTGACATATTGGCCACAGTGGCCACTCCACATAAGCAGCTAATCTGTTCGTATCCAACGTGAACCTAAGACCTTCCACCAGGCCACTCTGGCAAGTCCCAGAGTCCTTGAGTGGAAGCGAGGAAACACCTACTGTCCCCAAGATATGTTTAGTCTCATGACACTTAGAACTTTGCCCAAAGAGTCACATCAGGAATGTCAACAAATCAATTGTTAAAGTTAATTCATTCTAACTTACGTGCATTAAACCACAAAGAAAAGACAGCTTTTTCTTTGCCTATGAAGAGCAAAACCTACAAGAAGATGTTCATGTATTCTCTAAACTGACCTTAAAACAGGAGCTTTTCCGAGTGCACATGCTTCTCTGCCCCACGGGCCGCATCGCTGACGTGACTTGGACTTGGTCCTGGCTGCTGCTCAAGGGTTGCTTCATAGAGATCACTCACTGGGCCGTCTGCCTTTTCTACTGAGACTTTCTGGTGTCCTCTTACGGAAGGAGCCAAAGCATGCAAGCAGCGGTGAGGTAGACCATCTGTGTCCAGCCTGAGACATAGACACACAGTGTGAGCACTGCCGGGGAGATGCCCCCAGCCTTGCTTTCTCCTAAGGAGACAAACCTGTTTCTAGCCATTTCACCCTTTGCCTACTAAACACATTCTCCTTATACAGCAATGGAGAGTTTCCAAGTCTTCTCTGTTCATCCATTCATTTTTTGTGGTATCAGGAATTGGACCCAGGTCCTTTTCACTGAGCTACATAGCCAGTTCTTCTGTTTGGTTGTGGAAGCAATGGCCTGCTCAGTTCCTATGCTGCTCAGGCAACACTTGTGGAACTGAGTTCTCTGCCTCAGCCTCCCAGAGTACTGGGGCTTCCAAGCACATGTAAACAGGTAACTCCTTGAATTCTCAGAAGGACTTGTGATCAGGGATCAAAATGTCTCTAATTTTTATGAACCAAATCTGAACCGCCAGATTGAGTAAAAAAGTAGGACTGGGGAGAATATGTCAGAGCCCTTTGTGGTCCACAGTTATAGCGGCATCTCCAGGGACAGCTGTCTTTCTCTGGATTGTGAAAGACATGTTGCTTACTCACAGGACAGCAGCAGTGTACATCCACACCCTCATCTCATTGAGCTTCACTGTCTGGTGTCCATTTATCTCTTTGGGTAAGGGACAGTCACAGCCAATTGTCATGTCCCTATGCCTCGCATCAGCACAGCCTCCCCTGCTCAAGGACAGATCCTCCAACTGTGCACCCACTGAGTAGCAATGTTTTCTTCAATGTGCTACTCAGGTTTCAAAGACATTAGGATAAGGACATTTGGCTTCTGCTCTTGAGGAGCTCTGAGAGCAGTAGGCTTTAGGAGGGTGGCATATCTGTCCTGAACAGCAAGGGCTTCACCTCTCTATCATATCTGTGGTCATTAACAGACCATCTCTTCATATTGATATTCACCAGGTATCTCCTGGCAGCACCATAGTGTGAAAGTTGGGCAAGACCTTGGCCCTTAGGAAATCTGTGTGTAAATATTTCTGGTTGAGCTCAAATGTCACCACAGAATCCTTTTCAAGGTATCCCAGGAGTTCCTAAGTCTCCCAGCTCCATGATCTGGCAGCAGAGACAGATTGGATTTGTGGTAAATAATGTTGTTCTGGGTGATAGGTTTCTAGCAGGGGAACACAACATTGTGTGGGGACATAGGAAGGGTGACCTTGACTTTCCTAGTCAAAAGCCATCAGAAGGAGGCACCTCAGATAGAGCAGGGGAAGAACAGAGCTCTGGGCAGAAAGGGTGCCAGAGAAGAGAGGAGGAGATTCCTTCAGCAGGGGTAGTGGAAGAGCCTGAGTCTTCCAGGACTAGGAGGTAGAAGCCTGCAGAGGCAGGAGGCAGTTCCGTTGTGCAAAGTCCCCCTTTCCATTTTGTGGGCCTAGGACTTTACCTGGATGGACCCTGGGGAGCACTTTAAGGAATGTAACTTACTCAGCCTGAGTTGGAAGAGCTTGGCCACCCCCATTTGGATCCTTTTCTGCCACTCTGGCTGTGTGGCCCTGGGCTATGAGCGTTGTTTTCCCTGCCTCAGGTTCTTGATCTGCCAGGCAGAGAGGGTGATGCCATGCTCTCCTCCAGGTGATTATTAAACGAGATGCTGTGCGTAAAGTGCCTAGAATATAGACAGCTGTGTAGAAGCCTTCTGTGTGGGCCATTCCTTCAATGATCGCTTGGTTGCAGCAAATTTGGAAGCTGAGACACAGACAAAATAATCAACTCAGATCCAGGGCGCCACGCAGTGGGAAAGCTCGCTGATCCATTCATCACCACGAACTGAGCGCTGTGAAGCTTCATCTCTTCCAATTGATCCTAGAAGGCACATTCGTGTTTGTTTAGATGATGAAGAGGAAATTAATTCTTTTAAATCACCATTTGTTTTCCCCTTTTATATTAAGATGCTCCTGCTGCTTGCCGCATAGCATTTCTCACTCGGTCATTGTTTCCTTTTAACATATACCATTTCAATGTCCCAAATCACAGTGCAATTTATCATAACGTAAATATAGGAGAAAACCTGAGCAGAAATATAAAGCGCATTTTGGGCCAGAAGTCTTCCTTACCCTTAAACACGGGGAGAGGAAACCCAGGGGCCCCATCAGCAAACAGAAGCATCAGTAGAAGCATTAATCATATCATGTGAGGAGCAGGGCCAGTCCTGCGGGAATCCTTCAATCACCGCTGCAGGAGAAAGCTTGCTTTGCACACTGGGCAGCGCCATTCAGTCTGTTATGCCAGGCCAGCACACGTCAGGTTTCGCATGCTGGCTCCATGTGTAGAATAAGCACGCTGTCTGCTCAACCAAGTCCAAGCAGGCATTTTTCCAGGTCTCCATATGTAGCCTGTACTGTCTGTGGTCAGACACAGGGACTCCTACCATGCTTCTGTGTCAGAACCCTGCTGCATCTGCTCATCCACAAAGTGAAATGAGTGATGGGGAAGAGAGGTCTTTGATCAGGAATAAGAAAAGAGGCCGAGTGGCTGGGAGAGGAGGAAGTGGCATTCCGCGTTGTAAGTCTTTGGGCAAGGTGCACTTGTGGCGGTTTGCCACATGCAGGCCTTACAGCTTCAGGATCTATTTGAATTTAAATAGAATATTTTACCGTTAGCTTTCTTATATTAAAAACGTGGGTTCTTTTGCCCTTACTGTCTTCGCTCAATTCAATATTTCTGCAACTCCCACTTTTATTTCTACATGCTGGTTAGCTGCATATTCTTTCATTTTTCTCTTAGTAGCAACCCTGACTTCATGGACTCTGCCTTAAGTGGATGGGTTTATCACCCTCAGGGGTGCTTGGACCTTGAGACACTTTGATCCTGCTTCTCTCTGTGGATTGTGTAGTATCGTTTTCTTCTCCACTTAGGTGAGCTTCCAACAGATGTTACTTTGATGAAAAGAGCAGTACTCGTTCAATTTGCTCTCTCCCCTGTGTGCTGTCCTTCCTGCCTTCTCCCAGTCTTTTGCTCAACCTGAGATTCTCATAAACCGATAATGCTCTTCAGGGTTGCTTCTGGTCAGATTTGACTGCCAACTACTCCCTCGATTCCAATGGTTAAAAGAACATTATTTCTCTTCTTACCTTGTAAACACATCATGTTCCTGCCTGGTGGTTTTCATCGTTTCTGCTAAAAATTCAGAAGCCAGTTTTATTGCTGCTCTTGCAGGGCGCTGTGTCCCTTTGCTCCAGATGCTTCCCAGGTTTTCTCTTTGGCTCCTGAATTTAGCAGTGCTATTGTGAGCTGCTCAGATGGGCTTTCATTTTGGATTGAGCCTAGTGGGATGTGAAGAGATTCTTGAAACTGTGACTTCTATTTTCCATACATTTCAGTCTGTCCCTGGCCAGATTTTCTCCACCTGTCTTCTGTTTTCTTTTCTCTTTTAGATCGCAATTACACATGCTAAATGTTTTCACTCTGCTCTACTTGGGATCTATGCTCTTCCATTTTTCCCTTGTGTGTGCATGCATACACATCTCTGTGGGTGTGTGTTTGCTCTGCTGATGACCTTCAGGCTTCTTGCTCATCTCTCCTGGTTGACTAACCCATCACTAAACTGACTTCTTCTTTTTGGGGAGCCTCATTATTTTGGTTCTAAAATTTCCACTAGGTCCTGCTCTGTACATTTTAGTCTATAGGAATGAACTGTCATTTTGCTTGTGCAGTTATTTGAGACTCCTGGTCTTATAACACCAGTGTGTGCTCACCAAGTCTGCTCCTGTGTCCCCTCCTCTCCCAACGTTCACTTTCCAGCATCACAGCGAGCTCTAAACCATGTGTGGACTGAGCCACTGGTGAGGGCCACATCCTCCATAGCCCAGGCACCTCCCCAAAGCCCCATCCATGAGCACCGAAGGCTTTGGGGACATCCAGATGTAACCATAAGAGAGTCTCTCAGCAAGTGCTTTTTGCTTGCTTCTGGCACTGCCCAGCCTCCCCCTCCTCCTTCCCCTGCCTGAGCTTCATGCACCAGGTAAAAACTGGAAGATGTCTTAGGAGGACTTGGTGCTTGTTTGGGGCTCAATTCTATGTGGTTCTCACTTATCTAGGACCACTACTCCTTGAGTGCGTGTCACACTGGTTCCGTGGACTTCCGTTTTGTGTATGCTCTACACCCAGAGGAACCGATCCAGGACATGGTAACTTGTTTTGCTCAGACTCAGACATCGTGACATGAGTTGGCACAGCCCTAAGAGTAATTGAAAAACATAAATATAATTACAAACAGACAAGGGAAGCGACAACACCCTCACACCCTCTGCTATCATTTTTAACACACTTCCCCTCTTCCTAGGGTCTCAAGTCTTCACTGCTGTAGTTGTTCACGAATGATCGCAAGTACCAAGGGACAGTTTTTTCTTTTACTCAGTTTCCACAGTGGTTCTCAGGAAGGGATTTACCTATAAAAGTTATGCTTTCACAGATGGAAGCAAAAGACACTTAGAGGAAAATAGCCATTCCAGGCCTCATTCTCACCAATTAAATTAGAGTCTTTATATGTGGGGAATGACACTGTCAATAAACTTCTTAGTCTGTCAGGAACCACTGACATGAACAAGCCATCTAAAGTTGGCTGAACATTTGACTATTTTGAAATGCAGAGCTGGGTGATTTAATGCCATATACAAGCCTTACTGCCTCCTCCACATTTCATAATAAAAATAATAACCCGATGCAAGCATAACTCATGCCACCAAGCTCTTGATATCATCCCCTCCCACCAGCTCTGGAAAACTTCAATTCATCTTAAAATTTTCACTTGCTTTTCAGAAAATATATACACTTTTATGGTTTTGTCATACATCATTTCTAAATCCATATGATATGCACACAGATATATGCATACTTATACACACCAGTACCATGGCAAACAGAAATTTCCTTTATATTTTCTAATTTATAATTGTGTCTATATGGTTACTATTCATCTTTGGGTAGTGATTTTGTATTTGGGACACTTTTATCTCATAAATTTCAAAATGTTTTATGACTTTTGTCATAGTTGCTAGGTAGCTAATCTTACTGCTACAGGGGTAATATTTTTTCTTTCTTTAATGGATGCAGCTCTGTGATCTGCTTTAACATATTAGCCAGGAATTCTGATTAGATTAGAAGAAGAGGACATGTTTCTAGAGCTATATTATTGAATATAAGAATGATTGCTACACAGACAGGACTGTTGGGATGATACCCTTCTCTCCTGGGGAAGCTAACCCAGGCTGATGCTTCTGTCCTTGTCTGTGCTATGGTTTGGACTGGGAATGTCTCCCAAGACCCGTGTGTCACAGGATCAATCCAAGGATGACACTTGCAGAAGATGATACCAGGAGGTCGCTGGGCTATGTGTACCTTCACATGGGTACTGAGGGACTCTGGTCTCTTCCTTGCTCCCCTTTTGGTATCAGCCATGAAGTAGTTTTCTCTGTCACTTATGCACGGCCATGAGGTGTTCCTCACCCCTGAACCAAAACAGTGGGTTGCCCAGTCATGGCAGGAGCCTCCAGCACAGTGGGAGAAATGACCTTTGCTATCACAGGCTCATCAGCTAGGTGTCTGCTATAGAGGAGAGCTGATTGAGGCCCTGCCTCCCTCAGCAGCTGGAGGTTTTTCCTTTCCTAGGAGCTTGTGCCCCAGGTAGTATTTTTCTTCTTCTCCTTCCATGTTATAGGTGCTGCAGTGAGGTGGAAACTTTTATTTTTAAATTAACAAGACTTTCCAATTTTTACTCTTTTTTTGGTACTAGGAATTGAACCCAGGATATTCACACTGAGCTGCATGCTTAGGCATTTAAAATGCTTTTGTTGTTGTTAAGACTGCAGTCTTGATTTTGTTGTTATGTTATGTTATTTATTTATTTATTTATTTACTTATTTTGTGGAACCAGGGATTGAACTCAAGTTCCTGTGCTTGTCAGGCAAGCACTTATTCTACTGAGCTATCTCCGCAGTCCCTTGATTTTGCTTTTAGAAAGGGTCTCGCTAAGTCTCTAATTTGTCCAGAATGAGCTCAGACTTGCAATTCTCTTGCCTCAGCCTCCCAGAGTGCTGGGATTACAGGCCTGAACCACCAGGCTGAGTGTGCCCTAGGTTTTTGAAGAATGTTAGAAGCATTTCCCATGCACAACCTCCAGAAGCTGCTTTTGTCCCCTGGCCCTCCGCCAGCAGAAGCTACCATAGAGGCTGTGCCACTTGCTCCAGTCCCACAGGAGGAGCTCTGCCTCTGCCTCTTGACTGCTCTTTTTCGCCCTCCCTTAAGGGGAAGTGAACGTGTGTGAAAACTGTCATTCTCCCCAGCAGAGACAGGTGGCTCTCGATGCTGTGCCTTCAAGGACTGAGCTCAGAACACTCCGCAGCTTCTTTGTGGCACCTGCTCTTTCACAAATATTATGTTTGTTTCAGCATTTTTGAAAATCTCAAGCAAGGTGGAGAATTCAACACATTAACTGCTGTTTTCATAAAACTGATGGAAATTCTTAGCACAATCACCTCAGGCATTTTGTATATATGCTTGTATATTTTTCCCCTACTGTCTTTCCTATCTTTTCTCCTTTCTCTCCTCTTCATTGTTTAATCCTTAAGTTCCACTTCTTTCCATTTAACTGTATCCGTTATTCTTTTCAGGTTTTATTTCTTCTTTTGGGTTCTTCCTACAGTCTAAACAACTACATGGAGGAAGGCAACGAGTAATATAAAAACTACCCTTGAAATATTTGTCATTTGGTCTTCTAAATATATGTACCATTTCTAATGTCATATTAATTATTACTATACTCTCTTTAAATTAGTTTTTAGAAAATTATAATAAAAGAAAAAGAGACAAGAACAAAATTTAAGATTTCTTGACTATTCAGTAATATCCAATCATATGTCCCATCTTGCATAACTATATCTGATAATTTGAGCGAGAGATTCGATGATAAAAATAGACAATACATCGTTGTTAATCAGTAATTCTTGTTTTGAAAATCTGTAAAGACTGGCAGATAGCTCAACAGATTTAAGCACCTGCTTAGGCAGAGCCCCAGGGCCGGGGACTCGATCTCCCAGTGTGCCTTGCTGGACCCCCACCAGAGGCACACTGAGATGGCGATTTGAGACTGGGTGTGGTGGCACATGCTTGTAATCCCCTCGCTTGGGAGGCTGAAAAACAGAAGAATCATTACAAGTCCAAACTGGTAGTTAGACCCTGTACTAAATACATTTAAAAATAAAAAAATCCGAAAGGCCACACACACAGTGAAAAAAAAGCAAATAAAAACTAACAAGCAAGCAAACAAAAGCCCGGGTAGACAATAGGTAAAATTTAATTTTCCGGGGAGGTAGCTCAGTGGCCTAAGCACCTCCCTGGTGAGTTTGATTCTTGGTACACACACACAAAAAAAGAAAACCTGTAATATTTGTATTGTTATATGTTACCTTGATTCTGTGTTTGTTTTCAGTTTTATTCTTCAATACAAAAGAAAATTATAGTAAAAAAGAAAAAAATCTCAAGCATACACACAAGGTATTTTAATGAATATGTGTTGCCCTCATCCTGCTTTAGTGATTCACAACTACTCAAAATCAACCAGAGTTTAACTCTCTCTCTTTTCCTCCCACCCTGATACTGTCCAGCCAAACCCTACACATAGCATGAATTCACCTTTAGAGGTGGCGCATCCTGTAACCCCAGAAGCCTGAGCAGGAGAATCACAGGATCATGGCTGCACTGGGCAACATAGGGAAGAGCTTGGGTCAAAAAATAAAAATGGTTGAAATTTGGCTGAATATTCCCTGGCTTCAGTACCCAGCATCACAAAACACAAATCATTGCACAGTATTAACTCAGGTAATAAGGATTGTTTAAACATCATTATCCTATTTGTCATAATAATTTTAATATTATCAAATGATCAAAATTCATACTAGTTGTTATAAAATATTTTAATTGTATTTTGTTTGTTTTAATTGGACTCCAAATAAGATACATACATTAGGATTCATTAAATAATTCTTCATGTAATATCTAGTTGGTGCATAATAATAGTGCTTAAATACGGGGGACAATATGAAGTTTTCATGCTGGGGTGCCTTGTGTAGCAATCAAACCAGGGTAATTAAAACTGCCACCCCAAGCACGTTTCGCTTATTTGACATGAGAACATCCACCATCCAGTGTCCTTGTTATTTTGCACTACATACTTTGCTGTTGTTGCCTGCATGCCCCTGCTGTGTTCTCCACAAATGGTTACATCTATGCTTAGTCTGCCTCTGGGCTGTAGCTTAGTACCTTGGCCAACAGCACCCATCACCATGTTGCTGTTTCCCCAGCCTTGCCAGCTACTTCTTATTTCTGTAAGATCAAGATTTTTCTGATCCCCAAATGTTCTTACCTCATCTTTGGACTGATTTTCTAAAATATCTTTAATTCATACGATTTTTCTTGATGAACGCAAAAATTACGTTTTCACCAGTATGGATTTTGTCACTGCCTTTGCATGGTGGCATCGGCAATGTTCTTCTGACTCCCATTTCTTCTGTATGTGGACAAAAAAATAGGAGATTGATTGTAATTTGTGCTTGCAAAGGCTGAGGAGGGCCACTGATTGCTGGTGTTACATCTGCTTGTCATGGGGCAGAGCTGGTTGAGATGCGGGAGCCTGCTGACTATTATTCCCCGAATTCATGAGCTGATGAGGAATTCTGAAAGTATTCTGATTTTATTATTCCTTTTTTCCTTTAGCCACATGTATCTAAACATAACCTTTTATGTAAAGACAAACTTTCTTTTTAAGATACAATTCATAAGTAAAAAAATAAAAGATAAATGGCTGCTTTTTGTTTTCAAAACATTTTCAGAATAGTTACTTTGTTCCTATATCAGATGAAGCTTGATTAGGACCAGGGAACTGTTTTCACATGCATTTTGAAATCAAAGGAGTTGCTTTTATCCATACTAGCATGCTCCAACTCTGGACACCAGCTATGTGTCCTGTATGTGACTTCAATTCCAATGCCAGTTGGCACTGGCATCACAGGTTAAGGCTCAGTGCACCGAGCTTAGGAGCCGATCCCCAGGAACTGCCTGTGCTTTCAATGAAATGACCATTAATCGGGGATTCCTGTGGCTCTCTCTTTATGTAGGACAATATGGCAGAATGTTCACCATAGCCAGGAAAGCATTGTACTTCCTGTTATCTGCTTTTGAGAAAGGAGGCAATTTAGGAATGGCCGGGATGGAGGGTTGTGCTATACCTGTCTGAGCCCCTGCCAGGCACATGGACATAGGCAGCCTGGAATCTCTCTGAGCCTCATTGTTGAAAGGTTCTAATGGAGGTTCCAGGGTGCAGGCATGGTTGATTCACTCTGGGTATTGATAAATTCAAACTCAAACTCCAACCTCTCCTTTCCCTGGAGATCTGGGGGAGGAGTGAGAGTTCTAACCCTCTATCTGCTTGGTTTCCCTGGCAACCAGCCATCATCCAGTGACTCTCAAGGGTGCACCCGGAGTCATTTCACTAGCACAAGCTAATGATCACAGAAGCTGTGCCTATTGTCCCTTCACTCAAGGGATTTCAAGGATTTTAGAAGCACTGTTAAGAATTGGGAACAAAGAACTTACAGGTTTCTTATCATAAACAAATGATCACCATTATCTGTATTAAGAGAATAGAGACTTAATATAGGAATTAAGGTTCATATCTGTGGATAGAGCTGAGGGACTGCTGGAAGTCCCAAAGGCTACAGATACAAAAGCAGAAAAATAATCCATTAATTACCTCACTATGAAGTATAAGAGTGGCTGGAGAAGTCAGAAAAGCCACCATGAACTTGAGTCACTTGGTATGATCACAGTCTCAAAGTCATGAGAGGCCCATGAAGCCATACTCCCAAGAGAATGACTCTTGAGAATATCAGCTCTGTTTCATTTCTTCCTTCCAACCATCACACTACCTCCCTTCTTGGCCAAAATATAGTCTAGGATGATGTCATCTCACCAAATTCATTCTGAGATAGAGTCCTGATGCACAGTTCAGTCTGGTATTAATCTCACTGTGTAGCTCTGGTTGACCTTGAACTTCCTGTGATCCCTCCTGAGGGCTTGTATTGCAGGCATGGGACACCATGTTTGGCTGATCCCTCTAAATTCTACCTCCCACTAAATTCATGTGCTGAAGTTATAACACCTTGTACTTCACAATGTGGGTATATTTGGAGATTGAGCTTTAAAGAGGCAAAAGGGCCAGGGATATAGCTCAGTGGCATAGTACTGCCTGGCAAGCACAATATCCTGAGTTCAATTTCTAGTACCAAAAAAAAAAAAAAAAAAAAAAAGATCTATAATGAGTGTGTATTTTTAGGGTCAGCATGATAGCTCATCAGATTAAAGAGCCTGCTTAGGCAAAGCCAGGGCCAGGGGTTCAATCCCTGACACACCATGCCAGCCTTACCCCAGGACATGCTGAGACAGCAATTGAGACTAGGAGTGGTGGCATGTGCCTGTAATTCCAGTGCTTGGGAGGCTGTAAAACAAGAAGGATCACTGCAAATCCAATCTGTTTAGTGAGAGCCTGTAGACCCTGCACTAAATATGAGAAGGAAGAGGAGGAGGAGGAAGAGGAGGAGGAGGAG
>PVKN010015314.1:0-18585 GCA_004027915.1 Capromys pilorides | reverse complement strand
TTTATAAGAAATGTTTTTTCCAGTCCTGGAGAGGACAGGAAATATAGGAGAAAAGAGGGGAAAGGAGAAGAGAAGACAGGAGAGCAGAGGAGAGCAGAGGGCAGGAGAAGAGAGGAGAGGAAATGAGAAGAGAGGAGAGGAAAGGAGAGGAGAGGAGAGCAGAGGAGAGGAGAGGAGAAGATAGCAGAGGAGGGCAGAGGGGAGGAGAAGAGAACAGAGCAGAGGAGAGGAGAAGAGAGGAGAGCAGAGGAGAGAAGAGAGGAGAGAGGAGCAAGCAAGATGAGCTGTAGCATCACTGAAATTTATCATGTGAAAACTATTCAAAAATTAATGACTGAGTACTAAAGAACTAACATCCAGTCAATGGATGTTAAAAGTAGGAAATATTTAGTGAAAGGGAAAGATATAGCTCCTGAGAGGCAAGGGGTCCTGAGTGGGTTATCGAGGACCCAACTTCTCAGGGAAAGTCTCACAGAGGACAATTTCATGAACACAATGTGGGTGAAGGTTATGATCAGCTAATAAGATTACAAGTATAGGTGCTTGGGAAATAGTGATCATATGCTAAAGCAAGTCATGTAGCAAGTGTTCATGGAAAGGACAAAGACTTCTTCAGGAAGAGAAGGTCTTGATCACCAATGTCTACGGAGGCTTAGTTGGACCAGCTGTTACCACATATCATACAAGGGAAGCATGTAAGCCTGGTCATCTGTTTGTGTCTTGAGGCCTGGCCTCTAGCAGATGCACCTCTGGCCACAGGTGTGATGAGTTTTCATCTTTGGACTGACACTCCTGAGGGCCCAGCCCTATCTAACTGTCTGTAGTATTTCTGTCTAACTCAGCTGTCTGTCCTAATATCAGGGATTAACTGTTTTTAATCTAGAAGGAGCAGAAGTGAAAACTTCCACTTCCAGGGGCTGTTGCTGTAACAGCCAGTAACTGATCCTCTGCAACCTTAAATCTTTGCTCTCTTGGTCTCTGCCTAGCAGACTACACATTAGGTACCTTGGGATGGAGAGGGCACCATGAAGGCATCCCAGCAGTCAACTGAGCACTGCTGGCTACATAAGTAGAATAGGCCACTGGTAGAAGAAAGGTGGCCAGGATGGGGAAAAAAAATGAAAGGAAGGAGGCAACAACCATGGAAGGTCCTAGGCTGAAATGATTTTGTGTCAACACAATGCATTTCTTGCTAAAATTAAAGCAGGAAAGAATGCTAGAGGTTCAGCTGCACAGTCTAACTTTTAACTATGGAAGGGGAACCAAGTGGGAATTTGTATATCGACAGTAAGACTATGATTAGGGAAAAAGTCCTCAGGGCAGACAATTACATCAGCATATTTCTCTAATTTATATTTTAAATAGTGTAAATATTCCCAGAGGCTTAGTGACAGATGTAACTTCTACAAATACATTAAACTCAAATCATCTGCACGTAACTTGCTGAAGACCCACCCTCCTCCATATTCAACCAATTTTTAAAGGCAGTTAAGGTTTGGAAATTTTAAACATATGGCTAGTCCGGATAAAGAAAGACAGAGTTTACTTAAATAGCATTGCAAAGTGATGCCTCCTTTACTCCCAACCTTTGTTTCTTTAATACTAAGGGCTGGTAATCCTTCTTGTATCATCAGCTACTTGCAGGAAAATACAGGCTGCAAAGCAGGTAGGTAGACAGGCTGAATAGTGGAGGAACTGGTGTGAGGGCTGCTGTCAGAGGGACACAGGTACAAGCCCAGTACTGCTCCTTCCTAGGCATGTCATGTCAGGGTTCAGTTATTCACCCTGTGTTTCAAAGACCTAGAGTCCTTCTTAAGGCCATGGTTCTGACCTAGACAGTTGGATCCAAGCATTCCCCTTGTTACCTGCTTATTGTATGACCTCAAAAAAGCTACTAAACTCTAAGCACTTCCATTTGCTGACTGGAGAATAACAATAGAACCTAACTCAGGGGATGTTTGCAGGTGAACTATCTAAGGATTTTGTTAAGTGTATGCAATACAGCCTGATAGTTGAAAAGCATCAGTTAAATGCTCTTTTATTATCATTAAATAACAAGGATGTGCAACTTACAAGGTATTTGAAATAACAGGGTGGCTTCTTGGAAGAGCTAGTCCATCAGATGGTTCATGCCAGTGAACTAGTGACCAGATTATTTAACTGCATGTTCAGATTTTGTCTGTTCCATGAAGCTATATGAGCACAGGCTATCCATAACCATTACACTGTCTAGATAAGTCACATTTCCTATCTCTGAAACAAGATTAATGGATTTATCCATATTTTCATAATGATTTAAAATACAAGTTAAATGGTATCCAAATACCCAAAATGTTCCAAATTCAAAGCTTATTGACCATCAAGAATGCTAGAGAATTCCACACCTGACTTCACATGATGGGTCACAGTCAAAACACAGGGGCACACATTGTATTAAATTACCTCCAGGCCATGTGGATAAGTGTTTATGAAAGAGAAATGAATTCTTTGTGTAGAATATATACAAATAACCCCAAATCAAAAAAATATTCAAATCTGAAACATTTCTGGTCCTAAGCATGTCAAATAATATATACACAACCTGTACTATAAATGTAGTGGTCATAGTGCCTACCCACAGTAAGAAGAACCAAAACCAAATTTCAGCTATTATTAGATTGTAATAGCTGCTGCTTGGTGTGTAGTACTTGAGCAATAATCTTTATTTTCTTCTTTGCCAATCAGTTGTTCTTACTGGTTCTTCCTATGAGTTCAATACTTTCCAGCCTGTCATAGTTGCTTGTGATGAATTCACAGAATGAATTCATGGTGCCATGAATCCATTTGCATCATGTTTCTAAAGATGAGAATGGTCCCTTCTGTGAAATTGGGGTGATCATGTTGCTATCCCGAAACTTCAGTATTGCCACCACAACAAATTATTATAAGATTTAAGCTGCTCAGAAAGTTGGTCTTTTATAGATGAGAAATGAATGGGACAGGGGTCAAAAGGTAGAGTTTTCTAGATAGGAAAGTAGAAGAGGAAAATAGTTTAGACAAGAGGAAAAACAAATGTAAAACAACTTGACATATTTGGAAAATTAAAGATGACTTAGTTAGGTAAGTAAGCAGTATCCTGCCAGCCTCAGAACATTAGAGACTTTGCCCTCCCATAGTAAATATTTAGAAAACAGTATATTTACAATAAATAATTTTTTCTAGACCTGGAGAGAACAGGGATGATAGAAAAAGAGAAACAAGGTACACTTTAGTGTCACTGAAACTTTTTACATGAAAGCCATTCTTGAAACAAAGGATAAGAAGATCATAGCGGCTTTGTTAAACTGAGGGGTCAGGGGCCAGAGAAATAGCTCAGCAGTCTAAAGTGCCTACTTAGGCAAGCTTAGGCAAAGTGCAGGGACTGTGGTTTGATCCTCAGCACCACATGCAGTGCCAGCCCTACCCCAGTGGCGAGCTGAGCCAGCCACAAAACAAAACAAAACAAAAACAAAAACAAAACAAAAAAATAATAATAAATAAAAATTGAGAGTTCAGGCTTGGCTGAAGTGGTTGTAATCAGAAGTGAAGAATATTGCCACAGAAGTGCCACAGGGGAAAAAATGTTCCGCAACCTGCTCTGGAGCCACATGGAATATTCACCTTCTTCCATGTGAATGGGAGTTCTCAGAGGAAACTGTGTCTGTAGTACAGATCCTGCAAAATGCTTTGCCTTGGTTGACCAGAGTGTAGCGATTGTGGAGAGATGGAAGGGTGTAGGCCAAAGCCAAAATTATCACAAGTGATCTTAGTTTCCTAAATAGTTGCTAACTATCAACTTCTGTATCTGATCTAATGTCCTGGAGGCTAAGTGGCAAAACTCTGAGGAAGGATGACTAAATTTGGCAGACTTCCAGCTTTCTCCAACCCACAGACTAAGCATGCTATGAGATCACAACTGACACATATAGGAGAGATTTTCTTGCCCTGCTGCAGTCCACCTACCAAATCCTCTCACCAGTGTGACTGTTTCAGGTATTGATAGGTGTCTTTCTTTTGTTTATATATAAACAATCTATAAAGTTCACTTAACCTTTCCCCTGGTGGGACACATCATTCAGGTAAGCTTGAGTCTGTATTCCCAGGCCTTGGTCTGTCTAGATGAGACCAGTTAAGAAGCATTAAGTTCTAACTGGCCTCCTCTGGGGGCACAAAGAAGAATGGTAACAGGCAGTGTGGTGACATTTGCAGATTCCAGAGAGACAGGTGAATGTAGTTGAGATCCAGTCATTTACCTGGGCATGCACTAACGGATATTGTAAAGCAGTTGAATCTTGTGTTACTTCAATTACTCGTACCCAGGTCTAAATGAATAAAAGCAGAATGAGTCAGATGCTCAGGGCTCCTCTGGCCACCACAACCGAGAGGCTCCTGGTGGCTCCAGGCTCTTATCTCTGTGGCTCTTTGACTTTCATCCTAAGTTGCTCCAGAATCAGGGTGCCAATTCCATAGGCTGATGGGAGAGATAAGCTGATCCCCCATAAGTGGTGCCCACACAGGACCTTAGCCAGGGCAAGTTAGGCCCCCACAAAGGTCTCTCATATTTGGTTCAGAATAAACTAGTTCCTAACCTCATTTAACGCAGAGTGGTTATTTTATGTCAATACATGAATAAGGTGAAACTCCATGAAGCTTAAGACTTAAACCAACCATACTAGGCTAAAAGTGAAGTAAATCCTGAAGCTCGTTCGGAGCTGCTGAACTTTCAGAGCCACTTGTTGGTTTGAGCCAAGCAGTCCTTATATCATAAGAAGGCCAAGCTAGCACTGCATGAAGCCTACCCTAGGTAGCTCTCAATAAATATTTGAAATAAATCAACCTTTAACAAAGATTAAGCTCACTGAAGTAACTTTTGGCATGCCTGACTTTGCCCAAACAAACTCAATCTATTTTGAAGAAGAGCAAAATTCAGATAAAAATTATTCATAAAAGCTAAGTTTGCAAGGTTCACAAAATCCAATAAAAGATCATTAGGCTGAGATATACCAGTAAATGTTGATATATGAGCAAGTCAGTAGAAACATATCCCAAATAACACATAAATATAGTTAAAAGGGATGCGCAGTATATTACATAAACATAAGTCAGAGGACAATGGAAAAACATCTGTAAGGTTCTAAAAGAAAAACAAGTTCTTCTAGAAGTCTACATACAGTGAAAATGCCTTTCAAAAGATAAAAGTGAAAAATACTCTTTTTTTAGGCAATCTGAAGCCAAGAGGGTTTGGTCCAGGTGAAATTGGTCCCCCAGTAGCTGACTCAGTGCAGCCTCCATAGAGCGATCACTCCTAGTGTGCTTCTGTGACTGGATGCCAGAATAGTCATGAAATACACTTGAAAGGGTTTGACTTTTAGGATTCAGGTGGATACAGATTGTTGGAGACTGTAGGGAAGATAGTAAAGTGCTGGACTGTGTGAAAACAGAGGTGTTTTGGGTGGGAAACCCTGAATACTCTCCCCAGCTCTGCCGCTGGTCATGGCTTTGAGGACATGAGGAAGACCACTCAAAGTCCCCATCTTGAAATCAGAATCATATTTACACCTAAGCACAGGATTTATGCAGTGTATACTGAAAATGCTCAGAAAATTGGAAAGTGCTATTTAAAGGTAACATTTTCATTAATATTATTAAAGAAAACATGTGACTATTAAGCATTTGGAGCATAACTGAGGCACTTGAGACACACTGAAGGTCTAAGGATAACTGCTACATGAGAAACAATTTTTATATCTAGAGAGCAGTTTACCTGGTCATTGGTCATGACACAAGAACACTATTACAAATGTGCAGCTGATGTGAATAATGTTTACAAAAATCAATACATCTTAGCGAGAAAAGTACTGCCACATTCAAGACCCAAATGGAATGCATCAATGTATCAGAAAGCCTGTCTTCTACTTCTCCCTGCGAATTATTAGCAGATATGTGCATAAACTCAGAGTATTTATTTGTGAGTCTTGTTTTTCAAGCTTCTAAAACCATGCTAAGCTAGACACAGGAGTTCATAATCATTACCACGCCTGAGATTGGAATGCATGAAATGAAAACACAGGAAGCTGCTGAGCTTACTATAGCTGACTCTGTTATACTGATGGTCCAGAAGGGAGATTCTGTTCATAACTATGAAGCTCCATTAAGGTGTGGAAAGAATTC
This sequence comes from Capromys pilorides, assembly GCA_004027915.1. Taxonomy (NCBI): domain Eukaryota; kingdom Metazoa; phylum Chordata; class Mammalia; order Rodentia; family Capromyidae; genus Capromys; species Capromys pilorides. The sequence continues at coordinate 12,396 of PVKN010015314.1, read as the reverse complement.
ACAGATGTTAACAGTGGAATTTCAAATCACAAGATGCATCTTAATTACAGAAAACACAGGCACAGTTAGCTTCCTTCTGACCAAGGGTCTCCCAGGGCCGGGAGAAGCGCGTGAACATAAAACAAACAGAGAGAGGCTGGGTCCCTGGAGACCAGCAGCACCATGGAACTCAAGCACAAAATCTCTCATTGCAACACTATAGAGCTCTGTCCTTTACAATTATGGAAGGAGTTTGAAAGGATGATTACAGGTTTGAGAATTAAAATTATGAAAGAAAGATTAAAAAGAGTACTGGGATTCAGTCTAAACTAGAGAGCAATGGAAGTTAATGGGGACTGAATTCTCTTCACACGAATAAATAGGCCTTGTTCCAAGTACGGATAGGGTGGTGGGGTGGAGATGATGGAAAAGTCTTGAAAGGAAGTTGTTTAAAATCTGTGAAAAACAAATTCAACTATATAGATAATAAAGAAGGCTATAAATCTGACATTTATCAAGCACCAAAACGCAGTGGTGCCTCTGACTCCTCCGAAGGGGCACTCACCTGTCTCTCCAAGGAGGTGGTGAGCAGCAAGGGACAAGCCAAGAGAAAATGGCAAGAAGTGTTTTTTGGCCAGGCCAGGGCTGCCTAGTTCTTCTGGAAGTATGAGTCAGCGGATGGAGTGTGGAAAGAGTGGACAGAGATTGCACGGTCTGCTTGCTGAGCAAAAATTAGCTCAAGTGCAGGCAGACAAAATACAAAGTTGGATAAAACCAACTGTCATTTATTGAGTTAATTTGCCTGATTTGTGGTACCCCTTTAGTGTGTTATTTGGGTTAATTCCACAATAATCCTTGTGGAGAGGCAGTCTTGTTATTAAGATTGTATATCCATGTAGGATTAATACATAGACCCTGAACTCTCAGTGGCTCAGCCCAGCAGGGGTCAACTCTCTATCTCATGAGCTCCCTGCCATGCCCAGCAGCCTGGAAAGTGAAGGCTCTGCATTGCTGCTTGCTGTGGCCAAGGCTTGTCACCTATTCTGACTTCACTGCAGGAGAAGCCAGGAAACAGAGGCACAGGCCCGGGAGGGGTGGGGGTGAGCCTGGGTCAGTTCTGTTTGAGTTCTGTTGTATAGTTATTCAGTATTGTGAGCAGTACTGCCATAGACTCAGTGGCTTCCAATAACAAACTTTTTATCACCTAATTTCCTGTGTATTTGTCCTCTGTGCAGAGTCCCAGAAGGCTGCAATCCAGAAGCTGCTCAGGTTACAGAGTCATGTGAGGCTCAGCTGGAGTATGATCTGTTTCTGGTCATTAGCCACAGTCAGCTGACTGTAGGCTGAAAGGTTGAGCCTCTTGGTTTCCTGTCGACTATCCACTGGGCTTCCCCTTGGTTCTTTGTCCACATGGCAGTTTCCCATTTTAAAGCAGACAGAGGATAGTCTCCCAGAAGGACAGACATTGCAATATTTGTAATGTCATCATGCAAGTGATTGTCTATCATCTTTGCCATGTTCTATCATCGGTTAGAAACAAATTACAGGCCTTTCCCACATTTAAGGGGAGGAAATTACAGACAAAGTTGGGAACATCAGGAAGTAGGAAAAACTGAGTACTGTTATTCACTGTGGTAATGTTGTGCACCTACTCGTCAGAAAATGAATCAGGGTATAGGGAGCTTAAATGCATTAAAACCTTACCACAAGCAAGCAGGAGAGCTGGTACTCTCGTTTGTTAAGTTTCAAGCCACATTTTAAACAGTAACGCTGTAGCAATTGACTACAAAGAGCTTTCAATTTTGATCAGCAGGTCAGTTCTTATATCTTGTAGATGATGGAAATCTAGAGTGCTATTTTCATTTTACATCAGCTGACTGGATTTGGACTTAAGAAGGTCAGACTAGAGACAAGAGGCATTCTGTAAAAGTTCAGATGTGAGATGATGGAGCCTTGAGGGGAATGAAGACAAAGATATGGAGCAGAGGAGATGTGGGAGTAATACTGGGGGTGTGAGTAAAACTGACAGGATTTACTAAGTGCTGGTGGAGGAGTACAGAGAGTCCAAGCCAAATCCCCAGATCCTGACAGGCTGGGATCACGAACAGATGCTCATGCTCCTCCAGGTCACCATGTTCCTCATCCACTCACTCCAGTCATCTCACTTTATTTCCACTTCCAGGACACATCTAGTCTCCTGCACAGTGTAGCCTTCGCAAACCTCATTTCCTACAACACTATCCTCAAGCTTCGTGGTTAGCGACTCCTTTCTTGGTCCCCTCCCCATTCTCTTTATCTTATCATATAGCATGTAACACTAGATAAAGTTAGCTTGGTATTATTTTATTTGGCTTTTTCCTTGCCAGTGACATAAACTCTTGGAACACAGGGGACTTATTTGTGTTGCTTGTTGCTTTGAGTCCAGAACATGTAGTTTAGACTCAGTGCCTTTGGATAGATGACTAGGAGCAAACAAAGCAATGAGGAACGGGAGGTATCTCAGTGGTCAGAAGGTGATGGAGTAGGACGAAGGCAGAAAAGGTCTAATGTGTGCTGCAGACTGAGGGGCCTGTGGGCATTCAGAGCCCCAGCGGATGTGTGCCCCTACAGTAGGAGGGACTACGGAAGAGCCAGTGACAGCTGACTCAGAGCTCTGGAATAAAGGCAGAATGGGATAAGGGAGTCCGCTGGGGTGGGGAGCCTGTGTTCTGATCTTTGATGACTGGAAGGAAGGGACCTGGATGGTAGAGACAGAAGAAAAACTAATTGGGTAGAACTGCAACCACTGCACATGGAGGCGGATTTTTAAGGGCAGTCATAGGATAGCCCTGTTATTAGCCTAAATTGTTAGTGAGGAAAGTGAAGAAAGGATGAAACAGTAACTCACTGGTAAGTGTTGGGTTTTGGAGTCAGGCCAAGCAAGTTGAATGCAGGGCCTTCCTTTTAAATAATTTTATACCTTCATCTTAGGAGATGATTAATACTAATCAGCACATACTTATTGGGTGCTGACTCTGTAGCATCAAGCACTGTTTACCATCTTATATTCATAATGCTTTTGAATGTTCTTAAGCACTATTAGGGCCTTGTAGAGAAGTATTATTCTTTATTTATAAAGAAAACCTTTTCAGTGCCTCCCACAGTGTGGGGATGACATGAATCTCCTATGAGTTCTGGCTGCACATACTGATTTGGACACATCCACCAGACTGGTTGAGTAGAGGACAGCATTAGCAGGTGCTCAGCCTGTGGCTTCTGCCCTCTTAGCACATCTTTTAATTATAAAAGATTCTATTTGAGCACTTCCTATGAAGAAACTTCAAATGGATGTAGACAGAACAAAGGAAAATGATAACTCAGCAGCTTCCAGTACAAGGAACTTACATTTCTCCATCCATAAAATTGTAGAGGCACAGATGCCTAACTTTTATAGATTTTTGGTTCCATCACAGTAGTTTCTCTTCTGTCTGCCTGACAAACACAAGGCAGGTCCTCTGTAACCCCAGTGTAAAATGTATTGTCACAAGTTTCATCCAGCTCCCCAAGGACACGTTCTGGTCACTGTGGTCTCAGAAATTCCTGTCTCCTCAGGTGTTCTTGTGGAGATACCTCACTGTCATGACTCCTCTGAGCACTCAAAGAACTTTCTGGGCAATATATAAGTACTACACAGATCATCAGGCCCAGAGCTTTCAACACTAGGGACAAAGTATTTCTGTATAACATCGCCACAAAATCCCTTCTACTTAATACCCACCAGTGACCTGCCTGTTTTTTATTCCTTCATCCCACGTGGAACAGAATAAAAATGACACACCCAGATCTTATTATTGCCAAGCAGTGAAACGCTATTTTTTCCACAGTGTTCTTTCCCCTCCCTGTCCCTGAGGAGAATTCCTTTCTTAGCCATAGGATTTGTGAATCAAATGCAAGAAAAAGGGTGGTCGAATAAAGGTTCCAGTCCTGTGAAATAGCAGTGAAAAAGAGTATGGCTCTTTCTCCTCCACAGGCTCTGCATCAGGGTGCTGATGCCTGGAGGATGAGGGATGGGACCAGGGCAGCAGGAATAGGGCAGCTGGAATGCTCTGTGTCCAAGCACTGAGTCACACATCTTTTCCCTGTGCACACACTGCTCCTTCATGATAACAGCAGGATCTGAGTTAGGCTGTCACCTGGCCATATGTAGCTCTTCTAGGAAGCAGAGTTGGTCTTCCTCCTGTCCAGCCTGCCACACCTGTGATGTTGGTAGCGACTAGGCCAGCAGGGTGGGTTTCACTCCCTAAATCAGACTCACAATGCATCAATGTAGGACATGAAGAACTCCTAGAGCTCTTTTCTGTGAAAGAGGGCTTGGGCTGTGGCATGCTGGGGGCCTTGTGGACACTTCCCTCAGATCAAGTGAGATGCCCACAAGGAGAGTAATTTTAGAAAAATAATTAAAGTGTTGCCATCAGGCTTTTTCTAGTCACAGTGGGCGTGTAAGCTTCTTGCCTCCTGTTCTATAGATTTGTCATCCAAGTGGCACCTATCTTAGTCACTACTTCTATTTCTCTGTTGTTCTGGTCTCATAATGTATTGAAGCAGATTCTACTTCTCAGTGGAAAATAAATGTTTATGCTATTTAATTTTAAATTATTATGAACACATCTGAAAGCAGAACACACACACTCGTATCATTAAAAATGACAAATACCCTGAAGAAAACGTTTAGAAAGTACCACTTGCTTCTTTGGTGGTATATTTTATTTCCTCTACTTTTAAATTTATTTGAGGAAACATGAAGTAATCTGCTCTGTACCTTGGTGTTTGACTGTTTTCACAATTTAAAAAAGTCTTTAGAAGTTAATACTGTACAAGCAAATTCAGTCACTACTGTATTCACTGTAATTTAATATAATTCTATTCAATTAAACAGCGCTGCTGTAGAGAGGGATTAAAGGCTCCGCAGCTGTACTCTGTAGCAATTAATATCGAAATCTAGGAATCTAAAAATGACTCCATTACGTCTCATGAAGTAAAAGGATGTAAATAGCAGTTGTTGAGTCATTATCGGATTAACAGAGGATTGTTGGTGTTACATCATTTAAATCGCAGGTTTTAGTCCTCTAATAAAGTTAAGTGTTGCTGTGTTTGTGAAACAGAACAAGATCCCACATTGAAGCGATGCGGTTTTCCTCAGGCCTCTGCTGTGGTACTGGTGCCCAGGCCCAGCAATTTATGTGGGCCTGGCCAAGGAATGAAAGGTTACCAGAGGCTGGACTGATGGTCCAAAAGCGAGTGGCCTATCAGGGAATTGTGCTGTGGGATCTGAGGGCTTCCAGAAAAGGTCTCTTGACCAAAATCACCTGGCCTGTTTTCGGTCTGAATGTTATCCAGCTGCAGTGGTTGTAGTCCTTTATATGTTAACATTTCCCCAGCATTTGACATTTTGGTTGCCAAGGGGATGTGTTACAATTCTTTCTTCAATGATTAAGACCTCTAGTTCCAGTAACACTCTCACTGGAGATGTGATTGAGCCTTTTCTCTCTCTTTCTTTCTTTCTTTCTTTCTTTCTTTCTTTCTGTCTGTCTGTCTGTCTGTCTGTCTTTCTTTCTTTCTTTTCTGTTGTAAGTATGTGATATTTTTTAAAGCTAACATTCTAAATAAATATAAGAGCTACATTTAGGAAGATGCAAATGAATAATGTAATATTTCCTCACATTAAAACTTCTTACAGTTGCCCTTTGACCTATGCTTGCCTTACAAATTATAGTGAAAACTTTCTTCAGGTTGTGCAGCTCTAATGCTTTCTGAACCAAATTTTAGGTGATTGCATTTCTTGGCAGAGAGAGAGATTTCTTTCTTTCTGCTTTCTTTTTACTTCTTGGCTCCAGTTGGGCTCTGTACTCTGTCTCCATTGGCACTTTCTATCACTTTCTCAGATTAATGGCAACATTTCAGTGCTTCTTATTCTCTTTCTCTGTTTCTTTGACTTGTCATGATAAATTGAAGAAACCCAGAAGAAATCAAGATGATCATGGACCATATCCCGTGGAAGCCATCACCCACTTGTCCTCAGTATTGAATTTATCATGTGAACTAAATTCATCCTACCCTCTTTGACTCCAAAACTCTCAGGAAAATAATTGATTAAGACAAACACAAATCATTTGAAACATCTGTTTCAAATCTCAGACCATGTTCATTTCTCACATGTTTCTTTTGAAAAATGGAAAAAAAAAATATCTGAAGAAAGCACAATGGCGTTTTTTTTTTTTTTTTTTTCACATCTGTAGAACTTCTAGAAAGGATTTGGTGCCAGATTATTTCTGAAACTTGTCTCATCCTCGCCTAGATATCACACAGAGAAGTTTTTAAAGAGCACAAAACTTGTTTATAGTGAAACTAGGACAGAAAAAACCCAAAGAAGCTGCCAACAACAGTCCAGGGTTGCAACTCAAAACTCTAGAAAATTATTTCCTGACAAGGAGATTGTTCTACCCCTCTAAGAAATGCTTCAAAGAAGGATGAGATCAAAGAGTTAGGAGGATGGTAGAGGATGAGAACAAAGGTGAGGAAGGTACTGGGAGGTCCAGGCCTGGCACATCTCAGGAAGCACCAACAAAGCACATAATTAGAAGGTACAGGAATCAGTGTGGCAGGCCAATCCTGTCTGGAGGTGACAATAATTGGAGAACCAGGAGGGGGACAGGAGAAGCTGCTGGAACTTATGTTGGTTCACACCAGCCCAGAAATGGCCACAGCACAGGGTCACATTTGTAGGAAACTGTCTTCCTCTGTGCTGACAGGTGGAGCTCCGGTGCTGCTGAGGGAGCAAAGCTGGTTTGATGCTTCTCTTCCTTGTCCCTAACCTACTGCAGGAGGCTGGTTCAGGTCAATACATAATCATTAAACAATTTTTTAAAATAAATGGATAGTATTCATTAACAAAGTATATATTTGCAAGATATTTCTGCAAAGGAAAGCTTCAAAGAAAACTGTCACAGAGCAGATAAAAATTAAAACCAATCTATCACTGATTTAGAAAACTTAGTGAATCTCATATATGCAAATTATGTTAGAAAAACTCAGGGAGAAGAACAGAAAACAGAAGGTAACTGGAAGAACTCAGGAAAAATAGTAAGAGAAGCTTCCCAGACCTGACTCCAGACAGGCAGGGGCACAGGCAGGAACTCTCAGCCTGAGCCCTCCCCCACTCCTTCCCCAACCCCACCCCACACAGGTATGCACACAGGTAGGAGCTCTAGGCCTTTTCCCCCTTGTGTCACTGTAACTCATTCCCCGACCTGACCCAGGACAGGCAGGTGTGCAGGCAGGAACTCTTGGCCTGTGCCACCAGAATGCCTTCCTCGATCCAACCCTGGACAAGTGGGTGTGTAGGCAGGAACTCTGCCTGTGCCCCCAATGCCACGTGAACTTTTTCCCCACCCAGAACCTAGCCTGGCATCTACTGTGGAACCCTGCTGCAAAATTCTCTGCAGAGAAGCTGGGGATCAAACACTAACAGCTAATTCAGGAGCTGAACATCTTGCCAGAGGAGTATGGTGGGCTCACTTCTAAATACAAACACACTCAACCACTTTATCTTTCACAAAGGGGCCAAACACGCTTACTGGAAGAAAGATAGTCTCTTTAACAAATAGTGCTAGAAAAACTAGTTCTCTACATGCCAAAAACTAAAACTTTACCCAAGTCTATCACCATGCACTAAACTAAAGTCAAAGTGGATTAAAGATCTAAATATTAAAAGAGAAACATTAAATTTCCTGGAAGAGAAAGTGGGAGAAAATCTTGAAGACATTGGGGTAGGCAAAAAGTTCATGGACAAAAACCAAAAAGCATGTTTAACATTTTAAAGCATCAACAAATGGGACCTCCTCCAGCTAAGAAGTTTTCACGTCAAAGGAAATCACCAACAGAGTGAAAAGATAACCCACAAATTTCAAAAAGATTTTAACTAATAAATATTCAGACAAAGTTCTTCTACCTAGAATTTATAAAGAACTAAAAACCATTAGGGTCCCAAAATTCAAAGACCCAATCCAGAAATGGGCCTTGGATATGAACACACACTTCTCAGAGAAAGAAATTCAACAAGTCTATAAATACGTGAAGGAATCACTAGCAATCCATGAAATGCAAATTAAAACAATGCTTAGATACCATCTCACCCCAGAAAGAATGGCTATCATAAAGAAATCAATCAACAACAAATGTTGGAAAGGCTGTGGGGAAAAGGAAACCCTTTTCCACTGCTGGTGGGAATGCAGATTAGTGTGACCATTATGGAAATTGGTGTGGAGGCGCCTTAAAAACTAGAACTGGAAATCCCATTCAATCCCGCTATCCCCCTACTGGGAATTTTCCCAGAAGAACTGAAAACATCATACCATGGCGATATCCGTGCACCTATGTTTATAGCAGCCTAATTTGTAATAGCCAAATCTTGGAAACAACCCAAATGCCCATCATTTGAATAATGGTTGACAAATATGTGGTATTTTTATACAATGGAAAATTACTCACCTATAAAGAATGATAAATAAGAAAACTTCAAATATAAATGGATGTATCTTGAACATATACTCATAAGTGAAATAAACCAGGCCTACATGTGTAAATATCATATAGTCTCCCTAGTGTAAGAAATCTAAAGAAGATACAAAAATGTAGAGGCATAACACAACTGAATGGAAATCAAAAACTTATGGATTAAACAATGAAGTGATTGGAAGCAGAAAAGAGAGGAAACATAGCAGGAACAAAATCATGCACTTATGTATACAGGATGAGTTAGATACTGGTCCTAAGAACCTTCAAAAAGTTTTTCACATTGATGATAGCAATGTGCAACACTAAAACTATGCTTGTGATATATGTCATTCTGGTCTTTTAGATGTGTACTGCTTCTAATGTAAACTTAGTTACTGCTATACTCTCTCTCAAGTAAATGGTTGATTAACAAAACAAAAAACAAAAAAAGGTATTAATTGAGAGTAAGAGCCTAGGCAAAATGCCATAGTCTTGACAGGCTACAATTTTGTACATCCTTGAATTTCTAAATGTCTGTGTAAAAATGTGCAAATGCTTTTATTACATTCTAAGGAGATTTATTAGAATATCAATGATTGACATAAAATACCAATTGCAAGCTAAGTCTAAGATGTTTGATATTCAGAAAGACAATGATGTTAAGCTCAATTACCTATGTTACAGAGTAATAGTATCATGAAGCTTCTCTGTTGGAGGGTTGAGAATGTAAGTTAACAGACCAAAAATTGGAGAAAAAGAAGAGCTATGAGGATAGCCAACATTTTTGCCCTAGCCCTTCAAGGTCAGTGAGGACTCAGGACATAAGAGAACCTGTGTTGTGACATCTTATAATTCAGTGGTTTCCCAAATTTTCTGCTCAAGGAGATTATGGGATCTCAGAGGAAAGGGATAAATGAAGTATAGTGTGTCTAAGGAGAGTTACCTAGAGAAAAAACATTCTCTCAGTCTTTCACAGAGAGCTAACTGGTCAAAAAATGGCCCTGACTTGTCCTGATGGCTGAGACTGACAACAGTTCTACAAAGTACTGTACATGGTTCCAAAATTAATGCTGAGGGGATTGGATCTTGGAAGATACAAAAAAAATGAATGCTTTGATATACAGGTCTTGCTTTGACTTGCCCTTCATCACCCAGCAAAAGAACTTAATTATGAGGCATAGAATGGAGAGCTAGATTAGTATGATGAGCTGTAAGAGGCTTAAACCCACAGCCTCCAACATTGCCAGCTTCACTGGTAACCCACTGCAGTTATGGAACGTTGGACTATGTATACAACTACTTCCTCTTAGTACAAAGAGAATAAATTTTTTCTTTCTTTCCCTTCCAACACGGATTACAAAATTTATCACATCTATACCCTGTGCTCTGTACAACTACTATGAGGACAACAATGTGCAATGTGTGAATTATTGTGAATGTACTACTAACGTTTTTTGAAACTATCATATTGTTATTTCTTATTAAAAGTAATAAAAAATTTAAAAAAGCATTCCTCTACACAGATAACAAACTCACTGAGAGAAAAATTAGAGAAAGGATACCTTTTACAGTAGCATCACAGAAAACAAAATATTCAGGAATTAATTTAACAAAAGAAGTAAAAGATCTTTTCAATGAAAACTATAGTACTCTGAAAAAAAAAAAAAAAGAGATCCTACAAGATTTCATTAAATGAAAGATATTCACTGCTTCTGGATAGGAAGAACCAACATTGTGAATATGGCCGTACTCCCTAAATTGTTACACAGATGTAACCCAATCCTTATCAAAATACCATGAACATACCTCGCAGAGCTGGACAAGTCATTCCTAAAATTTATTCAGAGCCTGAAAAGACCTAGAATAGCAAAAATACTCCTGGGCAACAAAGATAATGCAGGAGGCATAAAAGTTCCAGACATAAAATTATAATACAAATCCACAGTGATAAAATCATCATGGTATTGACAAAAAAATAGATCTGAGAATCAATGGTATAGATTAGAAGATGCAAAAGCAAATACAAACACAATTATCCACCTTGTCTTTGACAGAGGGGCCAAACATGATTCCTGGAAGAAAGATAGCCTCTTTAACAAATGGTGCTGGAAAAACTGGATCTCTATATGTCAAAAACTAAAACTTGACCCAGGTCTATCACTATGCACTATACTAAAGTCAAAAGGGATTAAAGATCTAAATATTAAAACAGAAACACTAAATATCCTAAAGGAGAAAGTCAGAGAAAATCTTGAAGACATTAGGGTAAGCAAACAGTTCATGGAAAAAAAAATCAAAATACATGTGTAACACTTGAAAGAATCAACAGGGACCTCCTCTTGCTGAGAAGTTTGTGCACATCGAAATAAACTACCAACAAAATGAAAAGACAACCCACAAATTTTGAAAACCTTTTAACTAATAAATATTTAGACTGAGATCTTCTATCTAGAATGTATAAAGAACTAAAAAACATTAGAGTCCCAAAATTTAAAGACCCAATCCAGAAATGGGCATCTGAGATGAACATAGACTTCTCAGAGGAAGAAACACTAGAAGATTACACATACATGAAGAATGCTCCACATCATCAACCATCCATGAATTGCAAATTAAAACAACACTTAGATACCATCTCACCCCAGAAAGAATGGCTATCATAAAGAAATCAACCAATAACAAGTGTTAGGGAGGATGTTGGAAAAAAGGAACCCTTCTCCAGTGCTGGTGGGAATGCAGACTGGCAGCCATTATGGAAATCAGTGTGGAGACTACTTAACAAGCTAGAACTGTAAATCCCTTTCAATTCAGCTATATGCCTAATTGGAATTTTCCCAAAAGCACTGAAAACATCATATCACAGTGATGTTTGTCCACCTATGCTTATAGCAGCACAATTTGTGATAGCCAAATCTTAGAAACAACCAAAACACCCATCATCTGAAGAATGGTTGAAAAAGATGTGGTATTTTCATAAAATTTTTTTATTTCATAAAAATATTACTCAACTATAAAGAATGATAAATTAGGAGACTTCATATATAAGTGGTTGTATTGTGAAGATATACTCATAAGTGAAATAAACCAGACCTTCATGTGTAAATATCATATAGTCACCCTAGTATAAGAACACAAAAGAAGAAATGAAAATGGAAAGGCATAACAGGGCTGAATGGAAATCAAGCATTTAAGGATTAAACAATGGAGAGACAGCAAGCAGAAAAGTTAGGAAATTTGGCAGGGCCAAAACTATGCACTTCTATACAGAAGATGAATTAGACATTAGTCCTAAAAATCTCTAACAGGTTCTTGACACTGAGGATAGCAATGTGTAAGACTAAAACCATGCTTGGAATGCCTGTCATTCTGGTCTTTTAGGTGTGCACCACTTCTAATGTAATTTCAATTATTGCTATACTCTCAAGTAAATGTTTGTTTTAAAAGAAAACAAAAAACGATAATTAAAGATAATATGAGACAAGGAGAAATCCATAGGATTGAGCTCATACAATTTTGTATATGCTTAGGTTTCTAAATTTCTGTGTGAAAATGCATAACAGTGTTTTTAATCACATTCTATATTGATTCATTAGAAAATCAATGATCAATAGAAAATACTAGTTTCATGTTTAGTCTGAGCCATTTAATATTCAGAAAGACAGTGATGTTAAGGTCAAGTGCCTATGTTATAGAGTGTTAGTATTGCTAAGCTTCTCTTCTGAAGGGTTAAGAACTCAAGTTTGCAGAACAAAAAAATTAGAGAAAAGGAAGGTCTACAAGAATAGGCGATAGTTTGGCCCTAGCCCTTCAACATCAGTGAGGACTCTGAACATAAGAGAACCTGTACTGTCATATCCTATCTCAGCAGTGTCCCAAATTTTCTGT
>PVKN010015313.1:0-18585 GCA_004027915.1 Capromys pilorides | reverse complement strand
ACTTTCAGCCTGTGGATACTTCTTTTCTGGATTTTTCTGTTAATGCCTGTCTTCTTTCGATACAGCTTGTCTGTTGCTGATGTGAAAAGATAAGATGGTATGAAATCTTTCACAATATTGTGGAGAATCTTTAGGCTTCCGAATAACTCATTTTCTTCGTTTTTTATTCAGATAGCTTGTGGTCTATAATTTATCTTTTTCTATCTTAAAACATTAATGTGTGATCAGACTTTGATTTTTAAACTGCTTGTCAGCGGCTTCTCAAAATTTTTCCTTTAATTTTCTAAAATTCTGTCAGCAGCCATTATGTAGATAGGTTTTGGGAATTCACAGAAATAAGAGTATATCAAATGAGATGTTTAAGTTGACAAATGTGATAGTTATGGCAGTCTTTTATGTAAAGGGCAGATTTAAAATATTTTTAAAATATTTTCTTTCCTTTCAAAATGTTTTTTCTTTATTCTAACCAGTTCTTCCATTTATTCTTAGAATGAACTTCATTTTAGCCTAATGGTTTGCAAATGAACTTTGAGGGCTTTGTATAATAGCAAACACATTATCTGTCACTTTCATTTAGCCTGGTGGCAAAGAAATGGTGGCTGCTTTTTTCCTTTTGAAAGAGTTGGTAAGATGGATGACAGTGTGAGGGTCTTCAAGTTCTAGTACAGTGCTTTTGAATGTATGTATGTATGTATGTACGTACGTACGTACTGGGAATCAGACTCAGGACCTTGCACTTGTAGGTGTTCGTGCCACTGAACTACGTCCCCAACCCACTGAATTTAAAAAAAGACTGCAAATTTGAGCTGCATCTTTAATGTCTTGACCCAGCGCATACACATGTATGAACGTGTAGGAATACATTTATAGCTTATTGTGTTCTAACTATTGTGAATTTTCTAAGTCTATTCTATTACATACTAAAAATTGAAAGTCGTGCCCAATAATTTCTGGATTTGTGATTGGAATGCAGTTTATAATTTGGTAAAATATTCTAAAAGCTTTTGTCCTTAAAAGTGCTACCTTAGGATCTAGGGGTATAGCTCAATGGTAGTTGGTGGTAGAGTGAGTCTTCAGTATATATGAAGCCCAATTCCCATCTTTTCCTCCCTTTGGGAAAAAAAAAAAACAAACTTAAATCCCACACCTTTTAACAGTGACTCCCCTGTTGTATTTTTCTGTTCTGGCCATAATGCCTGTTTTGTCCCCCCTACTCTCCCTACCCCGCTCCCCTAGCTGGAGACTATTAAAATGACTTATTCAGAAATAAAATGTTATCCTATTCATTATCTCACAATCTATAATTTTACTTTGCCCCCCTTTTAAGGTAAACATATTTCTACTTTGTTGTTAAAAGTAACATAGTATCACATTCTTTTTTTCCTGCTAGGTTATATAGATCCCAGTTTCATCTTTTGTGCAAAGGTCCTTTTAAATGGTTGTATCCATAACTGCCATCAGGCTGCCCATTAAGTTTTAAGTCCTTCTTATGCTGTTGTTTTTGCACCCTCTAGTGGATGAAGGGCCTCGCCTAGTGTTCTCTTAGAGCTTTGCCCTGTAGTCAGCTTCAGACTTTGTTACTGTGTTTCAGATGATTTCATTCCATGGGTGGTTCATAGGCTTTCCCTTTCTAGACAAGAATTAGTTTTTTTCTGTTCCTTACTGTTTTGCCTCTAAATAACCTACTTGTTTTGCCATTTCTTGATTTATCAATTTTATGGACCATCCTTTGGCTTGTTACTGTTGAAGATGAATTAATATTTTTATAGATATCTCTTGCTAATAAAGCCATTTTTACATTAATTGTTATTGATTTATGATTGCATAGTACCATGATAACTTGGTTGTGAACACTTGTTTGCAAACAATTTGGCTCACAAACAGAAGTGTTTGGCAAAATTTGTTTTTGTTTGCAGACTGCATGAGGTGACAGACATAGCCATGGCTATCTTTCCTACATAGATGTGCCCATCATTTCCAAAATCATAGAACAAATGCACCACTGTACATTCTTATAAGTATAAATATTTTGATTGCCAGATGATAAAGTACTATATTTTCTTCTAATCTTGTTTCACCTTAAGTTGTTCTTTGGCTTGTATGTGTACATGTGCTTGCATGCACCAAATTGGTTTTTACAAAGTATTTATTATTCACATAATTTACATACCATAAAATTCAGCCAGGGTAACATGGGGTGTGTGTTTTTGGGGGTGGGGAGTGATGGTGTGGTATGGATTGAATCTACTGCTTTGTGTGGGCTAGATATACACACTCACATCAAGCTGCAGGCCCAGTCCAGCCCATACATTTCTTTTTAGTAAATGTATGAAGTTAATTCTATTATCACTAACTATACTTCAGTTTTAAAAGATCTCTAAATTCTCTCAAATTCTTTCATGGAAAGTTCTAGATTTCCCCAGCCCTCTTTAGGCAACTGCTGTTATGCTTTCTGAAATTGTTTTTGCTGGACCTTTCACATTAATAGAATCTTATGATATATGTAATCTTTGGTGTGTGACTTCTTTCACGTAGCATAATGCTTTTGAGAATCATGTAGGTTATAGTATGTATCACTATGTAGTTATTATCACTAGATAATATCTCATTATATGGATATAACATTTTCTCTGTTATCATTTGATAGGTATTTGGATTGATTCTGGCTTGACTAGTATGAATAATGCTGTTATGAACATTGATAAACAAGTCTGTGTGGATGTACGTTTATTTTCTCTGGGATAGATTTCTAGGACTAGCATTATTGAGCTTCTAGTGAGCTTGCCTAACTTACAATTAAAAAAAAACTTAAATTATTGATTTGGTATAGGGTCTCACTCCACAGCTTGGACTTATGATGATCCTCCTGTCTCAGCCTCCTCAGTGCTGGTATTACAGGCAAGTGCTAGTGTGCCTGGGGTTCTGGGGCCTGCACGGCATGTGGTACCAGAGATTGAACCTGGGGTCCTTGTACTTGCCAGGCAAGTGCTTAGACCACTGAGTTATCTCCCCAGCCCAAGCTTGCTTAACTTTTTTTTTTTTTCCCGAACCAGGGTTTGAACTCAGGCCCTTGCACTTGCCAGGCAAGCGCTTGTTTTACTGAGCTGTCTCCCTGGCCCCAGCTTGCTTAACTTCTAAAAATACTCTCAAACTATTTTCCAAGATGGTTTTATCAACTCTTTACTAAAACAAGTGTGTTGAAGTTTTAATTTGTATTTCTCTAGTGGTTAACAATGTAGAGTTATGGTTTATATGCTTATTAACCATATGACTTCTTTGGTGAGATATCTGTTCTGGTTTTATTCACTTTTTATTTGGTTTGTCATTGTATTTTAACAATTCTTTAATGTTCCAGATACATGTTTTCTTTCATAGTTACAATTTGTAAATATTTTTTTCTTAGAGTTCAAAAAATGAACGTTTCTTCCCAGTAAAAGAAAACAAAAGTATGTTCTCATCTTTATTTGTTTAATTTGGATAAACTGAGTTTTCTGTTAAAGAGATTATGAAAAGGGACATTTACCTATCTCTGCTTAGGCCTGATGGTTGTGCCAAGGAAGATTGGAGAACTTGTGGTTGCTTTTTACCATAGTCTTCAGGTCCTTACTGACAGCTTCAGGTAGTGAAGAGAAATTGTGCTGTCCTAAGGGATGTGTTATAGGCTCAGCCAGGTTCATTGGCTTATTATTGTTTTTTAGCCAGACCCCGTAGCTTCGTAGTAACTGTATTTCATGGAAATTTCTTTGTAGGTGCACACGTGTACGTGCATGCCTGTACACGCGCACACATGCACACACACACAGACACACACCTGCTTTGAGTTTAAATCATTTTTGTATTGCAGGTTGTCTGGCTTTAGGCAAGCATTTGTGTAAACGGAGCCCTAGTTCCTTCATCTGTAAGTTAGAAATAGTATCTACTTTGAAAGAGCATTATGGGATTAGGGAGAACATGTAAATTCTATGGTGTGTAATGGGGTCAGTAATTCATTTTACTTTATAGAAAAGAAGACTTAGAGAAGCTTCACAAAGAAATATTTTTTAATTCTCATACTCTTCTAAATCAGTTTTGTCATTTTTCCTCTTACTGTAGTTGTTTGCTATGTCAAATGAGTTGTACCCATGTATGTAGCAGCATAGTTTGTAATAGCTACATCTCAGAAACAATTCATGTGCCCTCAACCAAGGAATGGATAAAGAAGATAGTTTCTTAGAGTACTAGAGTACTACTCTGCCGTAAAGAAGGGTGCACTTGAGGCTTTTCTAGGTAAATGGATGCAACTTGATGCCATACTCTTTTAAGTGTAGTAAATCATCCTCACATGTTAACTTTGTCTCCCAGATGGGAGAAACTGAACAGTAAATAAGGATCAAAATGTATGATAGATATTGTGAAATGGGAAGAAATTATTCAAGAGGAAAGAAGAACTAAAGAGGGAGTAGGGGAAATGAAGGGAAGGAAAAGGAGAAAAAAAGATTAAAGAGGATAAAATGGAAACAAAGCTTTATAAATGATGAGGCAAAGGTAGGTTGAGGGGTGGACACAGGATTGGGAAAAAAGAGAGATCAGAATATGTATGGGTACAAATTCCCTATGACAGATATAATAATTATGTGCATCTAAAATGTGTCAATAGAGGCCGGCAACGTGGCTCATCAGTCTAGAGTGCCTGCTTAGGCAACTTTAGGCAACCACAGGGACAATGGTTCGATCCCTGGTTCCACGTGCTGTGCCAGTCCCACCCCCAGGGCATGCTGAGCCAGCCATAACATACATATACATACATACAGTTAAAATAAAATATAAAATAAAATGTGTCAATAAACTGAATTTAAAAGAAGAAATGGCCTGTAATCCCAGCACTCAAGAGGTTGAGGCACGAGGATCACTGTGAATTTGAGACCAGCCTGAACTGCATATTGAGAGCCTGTCTACAAAAAAAGAATAGTAATAAAAAGTCACTTTTCTTGCTGTAATAATTTTTTTATTTTTATTTTTTCTTGCTGTAATAAAAATTTTAAAATTTCTAATTAAATAATATAGGTGGGGTGGATCATATCCCCTAGGACAACAGGTTTTGTGAGGGAAATGAAGTCTGTATGCCTTCTTTGACCTGTCTTGGGAATGTCAATTATAGGAGTGGATTATTTCTGAGACCCTTGTAAGTTGTACAGAATTTCATCTGAGTTGAGTGTCTTAGTTAACTCTTTTCTCATTGCTGAGACAAATACCTAACACCCAAAATGAAGGAAGGAAAGGTTTATTTAGCTTACAGGTACTAGAGGTTTCAGTCCATACTCAGCTGACCAAAGCAGACTGGCACATAGCAGAGAGAAGGAATTCATGGCAGCAGAACAATTGTAACAGAGGCAACCAATCAACCAGAGCAACAGAGAGTAACCACCAGAGTCTGTTGCTCTGTCTCTCTTATATTACATTCAGGCTCTCTGCCTCAGGCTATCCGCCTCAGACCACACCCATGATCCCAGAAGTACTAAAACACATAATCCCAGTGGATCATGAGTTAGTCTCAAACTCTAGAAGTCTCCTGCCCCATGACTGCATGAGGCTTTAGGGGGACAACTAGACACAAGCCGTAACATTGAGGTAAACATTCAAAATTTTATATTTTGGTCTAGTTTCTCCAACTCTTTTTTCCTCCCCTCCCCTCTCTGTGCAAACCCAGGACCTTGGGAATGCAAAGCAATAACCATACCATTGAGCTACATCTCCAGCCCTGTCGTTATCTTATTTATAGATATCTTTTGCTGTATATGTGTCTTCATAGCTGTTATGTCTTATATTTAAATGTCACCCCCCCAACTCCCAACCCCAAAGCCTCATGTAGTCATAGCTGGAGTTATTTCAGAGCTGTGTGACACTAGAATTCATGCATGGTGCAGAGCTAGAATCAAGAACACTAGGATTAAGGATATGAATGCTACCTACCCTGTGTAGCCTGGATAAGATATAAGGGATAGAAAGAACTGTGATCACCCCTTGTTGCTTTCCTACTTTCTGCCTGCCATAAACTGTTTCTCCTCTGTGGTGCCTGCCTGCCATGCCACCTTTATGGAGCCAGCTGATTGTGGACTGAAATCCGTATGAACTGTGAACTAAAGAAACCTTTCCCCCTTGAACTTCAGGAATCAGGTATTTTGTCTTGGAAATAAGAGAAAAGTAACTAACACAAATATCTTTCCTGGTCATTTTTTTTTTTTTTCTTTTTAATGTGTTTTTTGTGGAAAATGTTTTTATTATTTGCAGCAGAATTATGTGTCCCTCATAATACCTGATTACAACTCATTTTCTTTTGTGAAATCTTTCCTCGTTGCCTCTGAACTCATTTAACATCTATATCAAATCAAGTGAATTTGAGAAATGCGAAGAATATGAGGAAATGTGAAGACTTCTCCAAGGTGAAAGTAAAAATACTATAGGGTAGTTGAAAGAATTACATTTTTAAAATTACATGAGATAAGAGTGAATTATTGGCTACTATAAAATTAGATATAATTTATCTCTTTAGCTAAGTAATGTTAATGTCTTGTCATTTTGAAGCCTAAGTTTCTTCTTTTTCCTGTAAGTGCTCTGGGTCCAATGAGTTTGATTTTGTGGTTCTTGGGAGTATCACTGCCTTGTGGAAAAGATGAAACTTTTATCTGTTACCCTTTTATTGGTTCCTCAGTCTTTCAAGGCTCCTGTAGATCTGTGAATAGAAGAGTGCCTTGGGCCAGAAGCTTTAAAAATAGAACTGACTTTTAGTCTCCTCTTTCCCCTCTATCTAGTTTCTTTGTTATATCCTGCCTTTTAGGCCACAGTAGGACTTCTTCCTAACTTTGTTTCTTTCTACTTCGGGTAGGATTGCTGTAATTTTTCTAAGATTTTTGGTTGACTCTTGATTGCATAAGTATTTTGTAAATTTAATGGATAATTTTACTCTTTAGCTTTTCAGTATATTAAACTAAAAATAGGCAGTGCTTTGAGTTGTAGGGAAGAGTTTAACATGACCAAGCTGAAGATTATTAATCACTAGGATTACTTAGCAAGGAAAATTATAAAAATTCCTTACTAGCAATTTTCAAAAATGGGAAATTCATCTGTCTAGAATTGCTTAGGACAGCCAAGTCATGAATAGGCATGTTCTTGGAGATTAGTACCACCAAGCAATAGGTGGTATCACAGTCAAACCTGGTTCTCACTTTGTGAGTTACTTGTAAAAAGCCCCTATTCTTTGTTCTTTCATAGACAACTGCTGGTAGATGATACAGAATGAAATCAACTCATTACATATAAATGCAAGGAGAAAGGCTTAGTAGTTGGGAAATAGTATAATTATGTGTTTCAGTATATGTTAAACATTTTTATTTTCTTAATAGAATTATTATGTACTATTTTATTCAGCTGATATTAGAGAGAAAAGGATAATAGAACTTGACCTAAGATCTTGTGTTAGGAATTTTTGCACCAGTACAAAGTAATTTCTGGAAATTCTGGGTAATTGTGCATTTAAACAAAAGTACTACTCTAATTACACTGGAATCTCAATGATGCTTCACTTTTATTTGCTGAATACTCTAGTTTGATATTTTGGATCTAGTATGATCTAACTGCAATAATTTCCCTGGTTTTTTTTTTTTTTTTTTTTTAATGTTTTTAGTACAAGGTCTCCAGGATTTCACTACACAGATTGGACTCATAGTGATCCTCCTGTTTGCAGCCTCCCAAGCGCTGGGGTTACAAGTGCACGCCACCACACCCTCTCTTAATTGCACTCTCAGTGCACCCCAGGGTTGAGGTCAGCATAGCATGCTGAGAGATCGAACCCCAGGTGCTTTAACCTGCTGGTATGGGATAATGAACTTTGGAATCAGATATGGGTTTACATTCTAATTTCTTCTCCCCATGGTATTTTTCATGTTTATATTCAGTTCCTCATTTGAGTCTACTTCAGTTGCTCCTTCCATGAAGTCTTGTCTGGTGCTCTTATTTGGGAATAGAGGGGTGGAGGTATAGCTCAGGGGTACAATATTTGCCTAGCATGCATAAGGCCCTGAGTTCAATCCCCTGTACTACCCCCACCCCCCAAAAAAGGAATAGATTTTCAGTGTGTACTGCACTTCCAAGAAACATGCTTTCCACTTTGTAATAGCATTTTATCTCTGCCTGTTAGGTCATAGTGAAAAAATTTGGGACCCATACCCCAGTTCTTTGAGAACAAAGAATCCTATGATACTTCCTATTTTTGAATACTTCGCAGAAAGTAAGTGCCCGCTAAGAATTTGGTAAGGGTTGGCAGAAGAGTAACTTAAAAAGTAAACTCATAATCAGCCTTTTTGAAATATAGGGACTACTTAGTTGACATTTTCTATTATGAATAAAGAGGAAAAAAATTGCTAACTTTGGCCAGACTTTTGTGAGATTTTCATTGCCTTTGCCTTGCCAGAGCTAAGTACAAAATTAATACATAAGAAGGTAGATAATCTGATCTTCATCAGGAGAGTGCCTCTTACAAGTCTCATGATTTTGGTCCAGTGGATATTAAATGTAAATCTGTCATTTTTATGGAACCATACAGGACTCTTAGAACACTCAATAAATACCTTTATTAAAACAGAACTTTTCTTATATGTCTCCTATTACTAGAAATTTTTATTATTCCTGCAGAATACCTTCCAGCCTGAGTGCTCACAAACTTCCCAGTGTCAGTCATGTTAATTATGCAATCATTCAAGATGGGGGTGCTTCTAACTCTTCAGTTCTGTTATTTTATTGTTGCCACAGGGGTCCTACATGGTAATTCTGGTGATTGTTACTTCAGAGTCATAGGGAGTAATTTAGTAAAGAAAGCTAGCATGTATTGGATACTGTGTGCTAGACCCTGTGTAAGGCATTTAGAAATACTATTTACTCCTATTTGTAGACAAAAAATGAAAGCTCAGAGATTAAGTCATTGCCCAGGACTATGTAACTATTTAGTGAGCTTGATTTTTAAATTTAAATGTGTTAGATATTTCCACTGGGCTCATGTCATGTAATTACTTACTTTTACAAACATTTATTTGCATGTTTAATTATTCTTTGATCAGCAACACTGTACTCCCCACTAGTGCTAATTCTTTAGTTATGTGGTTTTCTGTAGTTTACATAGCACTTTCCTATCCATTCTGTTTTTTTTTTTTTTTTTTGGTTTTGTATTTTTAGGGAAGGGTCTACAGGGTGTTCAGGGTCTCACTACTAGATTGGACTTATAGTAATCTGCATGTCTATAGCCTCCCAAGAGCTAAGATTATAGGTGCAAGCCACCATACTCAGCCTCAATTGCTGTCTCAGTGGTAGGACTGGCACTCCATTCGCTTTAATACACTGAGCTATTTGGCCGGCCCCTATCCATTCTGTATTAATGAGACCCTGGTGATCATTATGCCAGAGAGCAGGTTTTTAATTCTCGTTAGGCGATGAGAAAATTAAGATTCATAATGTTGTTAGAGACCAAACATAGTAAGAAATGGCATAGCAGTGTGTTTTTTTTAGTGAGGTACATTGCCTTCAGAGTTTTTTTTTTTTAAATGAAGATATAACATTTTTTAGCAACAAATTCTCCTTTATACTGTGGAGTAGAAACTAGAAGATGATCAAATTATGGTTTTATGAAGTCCACAGTTTATTGCTGTACAGCGATTTTTTTTCTTGTTAGGTTCATTCAGAGTGCTTAAAGAAGGGAAAATGATATAAATAGGCCTCCCAGGGAACATACCAGGTAGATGAGGAACACTAACTACATAGTGAGTTCCAGAATTATGGAAATACAGTTACCTAAGATGGAAGCAGGCCTTTGTGAGACATAAAGCCTAGAAATAGTTAGGCTTACCTATGCTTGAGAGAACATGGCTTGCTGATCAAAGCAAAGTTCTGTAGTAGGGCCCTAGAAGACTGATGTTAAGAGACCATGCCTATGTGGCAAATGAGGCTTCACCTCACTGTGGCAACATGATGCTCTTGTTTTGTAGCTTGAAATCTCTGACTATGCAGAAGCAACAGACAAAAGTGCAGTGCCACAAAGGCTTAAACGCTCCACGTTTTCAGTCTTATTCTCAATTTCATGCATATTTTGAAGTTCAGTAGTGCCAGGTATCATTCCTGAGAAGAGAGGGAGTTCATTCTAAGCTCTCATATGTGATCTGATAAGATGTTATACCCTGCAAGGTAGTGAAAAATAAACCTCGAAAGAAAAACATTTTGTGGTAAACTGTAAATGCTTGGAATAATTTCAGAGCTGTATAGCACACAAAGATTTCAGGAATAAAATTTATTCAAAAGGTAAGGGATGGAGTGGTCCTAATAGAAAAGATACAGAATCCCAGAGCCCACCCTCTGGATTTCCTTTTGCCGGGAGGCTCCTCCTCTGACTAAAACACAGCTTGAAACTGCTGGAAGATGATCAGAAACTCTGATGTTAAACCAGAGTTCAAATTCTAGTTTGGGCCTGATAATCTAATTCCCACGAGGCCTGGTTCCTCATTTGTAACCTGGGGTGTTTTTAGCATAGGGTTGCTAATAAACATTAATTGAAAATGTGTCTGAGTGGAAGCACAGTATTCTCACTTTTCTGTAGAAGTTATGGTTCAGACATCACATTTATCCATATGTAGAAGAGGAATGGGCAAACTGCTTTTGTCAAGTATCAGAAAGTAAGTATTTCAGGCTTTTTGAACCATACCATGTCTGTTTCAGTTACTCAATTCTTCTGTGATAGTTTGGAAACAGCTATAGAACAAATTAGTACAGCTATGTTCTAAGAAAACTTTTTTATGGATAATGACATTTGAATTTTCTATAGTTTTCATTATTGTGTAATATCAAGCTTCTGTATTTTCCTTTGCATTCATTGAAAATGTGAAGACAAACAAAAAAAGTGAAAATCATCCGGGCATGGTGGTGTACGCCTATAATCCCAGCACTTTGGAGGCTGAGGCAGGAGGATCGGTGCAAATTCGAGACCAGCTGGGCTACAAAAGTGAGCTCAAGTCCAGCCTGAACTGCATAGTGAGATCCCGTCTCAAAAAAAAAAAAAAAAAGTAAAAATCATCCTAGTTCACATTCTGTGTGTGGATTGTAAAAAGCCAGGTGTTCGCAATCCTGAATCATTTAACCTATTTGGACATAAGCTGCAGATCCTAATACAGAGAAAGGGACTAGGAAATCTTAAGAAAGAAAAAGGTTGCTCTCCCTGTACACAGACTAAGGAACATTTCTTAGCTGGAAATCTTTCTGCAAATCTTCGTCACTTTTCA
Organism: Capromys pilorides; assembly: GCA_004027915.1. Classification (NCBI taxonomy): domain Eukaryota; kingdom Metazoa; phylum Chordata; class Mammalia; order Rodentia; family Capromyidae; genus Capromys; species Capromys pilorides. Next base: position 7,291 of record PVKN010015313.1, on the reverse strand, counting down.
AGACTCTTGGCTCTCGGGATGGGAGGAGAAAGGGAAGGGAACAGGAGAGTAAGTGGCTGTATTGGATTTTGTCAACAGAGGGCACCCAGAGCAAAGCCACGTTTCCTATAACATAATAGAATAAATTTACTAGACAAGTGTGGAACATTTTACAGTGGATTTTCAGTGTCTGTGTATTGCATTTTACTTGATCTGCACCCAGATTCTTAGATGTTTCTCCCATGCTAGAATCAGAGTATTCTAAATAAAGTACTAGTAATTGTTTAATTGTTACTTGCAGACTAATATAATAGAAAGCTGGTTCCCTCAGTGTCCTGGGGTGAATTATCCAGTGTTGTGAGTTGGGTAAGTGTGCATTGCACTATGAGGGTCTAGTTTATTTATTAATTTTTAAACTTTATTTATGTTATGACTGGCTCAGCCTGCCCTGGGGGTGGGGCTGGTGCAGAATGTGGTTCTGGGGATCGAACCACGGCCTCTAAAGTTGCCTAAGCTTGTCTAAGCAAGCGTTTCAGGCTGCTGAGCCATCTCGCTAGCCCATGAGGATCTAGTTTAATTCAGTATTTAGCGGTCAAGTATTCCTGAAGTAGTATTGTTTCTTTTTTTTTTTTTTAATACAGTTTGGCTGCACAGTTTAGACTTGTAGTGATTCTTCTATCTCAGAGCCTCAGTAGAGCTGGGATTCAGGCATGAGCCATCACTCCTGGTTCTCCTGAAGTATTGATCAGAAAAGGCATCTAATACCTGTGGAGCATATAGTTAGAGGTTTGTTACTATTACTGCTTAGGGCACTGGCCCTTAAATGTTGCTTTTATCTCATCATATGCTTTTAGGAAGAATAGCATACTGAATGCTGCACTAGTGTAGGTAAACAACCAATCCAGAATGGTTTAGTATATAATTTATTGTTTTGTATTGTGTTGTAACAGAAAGTCTTGCTATGTAGTTCATACTGGCATTGGATTCACTGTGTTAGCCCAAGCTGACCTCGAGCCTCTGGCAAACCTGCTGCCTCAGGTTTGTGCTGGGATTATAGGCGTGCCCCACCATGCCAGGCAGTTTAGTATATCATATTTAAGGTGATAAATACAGATTAGGATTGGGAAGGAAACATGAAACTGGGCAGGTAATACTATTGAAGTGAAAAAGCCAGAAATATTAGGCATGGACTGGAGATCTGTTAATAAGTTAGAATGGGAAAAGGATTATGACCAATTTGATGGTGCCAATAATGTGCTTAATTGCTGGCTTTTTGACATGGAGGCTGACCAGTGAAGGACAGCATGAGGAAAACTGGATGTACAGCATCTATAAATACTTCAGATCGCTTCACAGGTCAGATGTCATGTTAATCATTTGCATAGAGTTCTCCTTTAATTTTTATAATACTTTCATATATTAGATGGTATTTCTCCTGTTTTACAGAAGTGGAAACTGAGAGTGAGGCTCAGTGTAACTTGGCTAAATGTTCTGATTAGAACTTAGATTTGTTTAAACTCTCAAACTTGTCCTTTTAGGCTGTTATTTATCCTTATTCCACTTTCATGATGCAGTTGACCAGTAGCCACTATAGGGGATGCCTGCATGTATGTGTGCATGATGAGGGACCTTTCTTCTGTTTCTCTCATTGTTTCCTCCTCTGTTCTCCTATCAGTGGTTTTACCATCTCTGCTGAACAAAAGGAAACTAGGTAAGTAAGGAAGGATACTAGTGTAGACACTAAAGGGTAGAGCAACGGTGAGCTTTAAGATCATAGTGAAGCCCACATCAGCACAGTTGGTGTCTCAGGAAAGGTATGAGCCTGAGCTGGGTGCTGCAGTAGAGCAGAGAATAGGAATGTGCAGTTGAAAGGAAGGACCAGGAGTTTAGAAACGAATCAGTCGTCTCACCAAATTGCCCTTCCTAAAGGTTGTGATCTTCTTAGGATATTTTAAAAGCATATATATTGTGAGATGATTTATATACTGTATAATTCATACATTTACAGTACTGTATACAGTTCAGCGCCTTTTAGTATAGTCACAGAGTTGTTTAACCACCCTGTAATCAGTTTTAGAACATTTTTATCATGCCACAGTAACCTTGCCCCCTCCTTAATCATCACTTTTAATTTTTTTATAACCTTGCTCCTACAGCCCCAGGCAACCACAAATCTCTTTGTTTCAACAGATATGCTATTCTGGATATTTCATATGGATGAAATATATTTAATGCAGTGTATGATCTTTTGTGTCTAGCTTCTTTCACTTAGCATAATGTTTTTATGGTTCATGTGTATTGTCATGTATCAATACACTTTCTGTTGGTAAATCATATCCCATTGTGTGGGCTATAATACCTTATGTTTTTTGCATGTTGGAAAATTGTATTTTTCTTGTCAGGAAGAGAAAAGTGAAAGGACTGGGACAATATAGAAAAAATTATTTTTAATTTTAAATTGGAATGGAGTGTGACTATAAAATAAGCCAATCAGGCCCCTTGAGGAAATGCAGCTGAAGGCATCAGTAATAGGACAGCTGGCACCCGCTACTTCATGAGCCATTTGTGGCAGAGCAGTAGCTTTTCTGACCTGGACACGTGCAGCATTCAGGGAGCTCATTGTGTAAGTCTTGTGTGTTGGCCAGCACTATTGCCCCTACAGTGCCTCGTGTGGAACTGGAGAGGCCTTTGCTGATCTAATCTGGATATGTTTTCCTTGGTTGCTGCAGCTTTGAGTCCCCGGAGAGTCCTCTGTAAAAAGCTGCCAGTTTTTTTGAGTGCTAGCGGTTGCAAGATTATTTCTGACCATATTATTTGTCTAATGCAGATTATCTTATAGCCATCTTTCAGGTCCTGATCCATTGGCCAGAAATAACAACCATCATTCTTGTGCTTTTAGAATAAATGCTCACTCTCAGGGTCTTGTATGTCCTACTTAGCTGAAGTATCTGGAGGGCACCTTGAACAAACAAATCATGAGCCCTTCTAGGTGCCAGGTAACTTTACTATTGTTTATTGTTTCCTTTTTTAAAACTTCCTAGGTTTAATGTCCAAAGAGTAAAGAGTTTTAATCTTTGTAAAATGAATAGTATAGGCAGGAATGCAAATCTCAAAACTTTTGGGTTGTCCTCCAGAATACTGTGGCTATCTTAGTACTATGCCTGAACTTTTGGTGTGTTTTGGAGAGTGAATTATAACCACTTGTTTTAATACCCTAACTCTTTGGCATGTCTGCCTCATTACTGAGAGAAGAATTCAAGGTAGGAAGCATCAGCTTGGACCTCAGGTCTTAAATCATTGAATGTCAGAGCTTGATGTAGTCATGTCACCTTTGTCGTAGAGTTACAAATTGAATCCCAGACAGGTTGGAGGATTTACTTGAAGCCATAGTCTTTTCTTCTTACAGATCATGCAAGTGGCAGATCTGGGTCTGTTGAACTGAGCTTTTGTTTTCGGTTTTTCCCAGTTCAGTGCCATTTCCTGAAGGACGTGTACTCTTGTGACCAAGGAATGGTTTAGCCCTGTTCCACTCCATCTACACTGCAGGCCATAATTTTTTATGACATTTTGACAGACTGAGATGTGGTGATGATGAAATTTGTAAGGAGAGAGCAATAGTATTGGTTAGTGAGAGCAGTGAGCTTGCTAACTCATGGAACCCAGCCCTTTCTGCACCTGCACCCTGCATGTGAGATTTTTTTTTTATTGTATGATCATCATTCCTTGGGTGTTTCATGTCTACTTGCTAAAATGTAAGTGCTGTTGCATTAACCTAACAAGCAATCATCTTATAATGTCTGTCTGAAAACCTATGGTCATGGTCATCATCTTTGTTCCTCAGTAATTTTTGCCTGGTATAATGTGGAAAGACCACAGTCTTTCTGTATATATTCTCATTGTCTGCTTCCCTCAGTCCCTTAGAGCTAGAGTGGCCTTTGACTTGTAGCACTCTCCTGCCCCATGATCCTCATAAACTAGTTGACTGGACTCAAGTCTGGGGTAGATTGTAAAGCAAATCCTGAACATTTACACCGAGTAGTAGTTTCCTACTGAAACCTTCAGATTTTTCTCTTGCTGATTTCCTTTTTGTTGTGGTCTCTCCCCACCAACACAAACAGAGGTTTCATCTTTTCTCTCTTGTCCACATCCCTGTAAGGTAGACATTAGTAGCTGTATTGTGCAGATGTAAGATTGAATTTTAGAAAGGTGTAAGTCATAGCGCTGAAGCTAGTGGAATAAGTATTTCAACTTGGGCCTGCCTCACACTGAAATCTGCTTTTAATAGCTTGCTGAGCCTCCTCAGTTATGTGCTGACTATTTCTGTGAAAGAGAGCTGAGTTACTGATGTTCCCTAGGATTTATAAAATGGGACATCTGTTAGTAAAAGGCATTATCCACATAGTTTAGATTAAATTTGGCTTTGGGATTATAGCACGGAGACAAAGAGGAGACACAGGAAGCCTTCACCACTTATTTCCTGGAGCTGATTTGCTCCTAGCTCTGTAAGAGTGGTCTTTGTCTTTTGATTCCAGAGTGGTTTCAGATTAGTCTTCACAATTCCAGAGAGATGCATTTTTCCAGCAATTCTGGATTAAAATCGGTTTAGGTAGGGCTTGGCTCAGTCCTGGTCCTGGGATGAGTTCGCATTGATTTCTGCACAGACTTAGTCTTATAAGCTTTCAGTGCTGGGCTGGGGATGTGGCTTAGTGGTAGAGCTGTAGGTTTTGCATGTACAGGGCCCTGGGTTCAACCTATAGCACCACAAAGAAGAAAAGAAAAGAAAAGGAAAAAAAAAGGCTTCCACTTAGAGGCTTCTCTCCAGCAACCTCCACTTCTCCTCTATTTAGAATTGAGTTGTGGCTATGTGAAAGAAGAAAAATAATGCAATTTTCTCTTTCTTGCTTGCTTGCTTTTTCTTCCTGTATTTAGGACAGGGTTTATAGGGTCTCACTACATAGATCAGACTCGTAGTGATTCTCCTATTTTCAGCCTCCCAACTGCTGGGATTACAAATGGGTCACTATGCCCAGTCTCATTTGCCCTCTCAGCACACCCCCGTGGGCAGGGCCATCATGGCATGAGGGGATCCAACCCCAGTGAGTGCACTCTGCCTAAGCAAGCGCTTTAGTCTGCTGAGCTATCAGACTGGCCCAAGAATGCAATTTCCAGCACCTTTCCCAGCCAGTCATCTGGATTCCTTATAGCCCACTGGGGCAGAGCAACTGCCTTTGCGATTCCCTGCACAGATCTAAGATATTTGTGTATAAAGCTTTAAACTTCGGAGCAAAGAAAATTGTTTGGGATAGGATAAATTTGAGGAGACAGATCCTTTTTGCATTTTCTCCTAGGGCAAAGAATTTGCTAGAATTGAAGGGCATTGCCTCAACTAATTCAGTTAAGTGGCCCTGTTCTGGATTAATAGCCTGGGCTTCCCTCCCAATAGATTTGGCAAGGTTTTGGGTTTCCTCTCCCCAAACCTTCCTTCCCTGTGCTGTGCACATGAGTGTTAACATAATTACAGTTACATTTTGCTGTAACATAGTCCTCTTTTTAAAAGGAGAGGACAGGGTGGAGAAAATGGCAGAGTGAATGTGGTTGGGTAGTCCCGTCAGGTTTCCGAAATGGCAGTGTTTTTTTTTTTTTTTAAATAAACAAACAAACAAACCTGGGAGAGCAGAAGTGAGTAGACACAGTCCTCTGCCCCTGCAGTGGCCAAAAGAACTTCCAGCACCTAGAACGTGAATCTTGGTAATATAATTTTATGCTACAGAAATATTAACTTTTTTTTTTTTTTTTTTTTTAACATTTAGTTGTCCGTATTGCATTGCTAAGAATCAAATTACTGAGGAACAAGGGCTTTTTTTTTTTTTGATGAAGGTTAGAAGTTACTGGTCTTCTGGGTTTAGTGATCAAGAATTCAGAAGTAGTTCATGGATTTAGTTGAAAACCTGAGCAGATGATCCTGTTGTTGTTTACCCATGGGGATCGGGTGACATTCTTCTCCCTCTTGTCTTCCCACCCCTTTGGGAACCAGCCAGTCACACAAAGGAATGGATTCACTGCCTCTTGGACCTCCTACCCTAAGGAGCATATTGCGCAACTCTCTGGAGACTGAGCTTAACTCTTGTATGACCAAATCAGGAAAGGTGGAGGGTTAATTTGTTTTCTTGCCTGCATTGACTTGCTGAGCAGTCTTCAAGAGAATGTGTCAAATGAAGAAAAGTACAGTGCATTGAGCACGAAAGAGCTGGTTTTCAGACCCAGTAACCATGCAGCTTCGGGGATGTTACTTTCTCATTTTTGATCTTGTTTTCTTTTCTGCAAAATGAGAGAGAACGAGCACTTATAGTATGTCTGTAGATGGACTGCCAGCATTTTGTGTATTATTGGGCCCTGAGGTTTGAGGAAAAGTTATTTAGCTTGTATCCAGTGTATGTTCTGAAGCAGTTTCATTTTAATTGTTAGCTTATTAAACTCAAGTGACTCTTCAGGGCAAATCTTCTTCACCAGTTTTTTTAGATGAGAGAAATGAAGGCTAGAGAAGCTGTTCAGCTTGCCCAAGGTCACTTAGCTGGGAGGGCCCATCTGGCTCTACTACTCAGACTTTCTTCTATTCTACTGCTGCAGAACAGCTTTGAATATATCCTGTCAGTATTTTCACTTGCAATATTCTGAAAGCTTTAACTCCTTACAAGCTTTTAGGCCTGCCTAGTAGAGGAATAAAACTTTGCTGCAGGAGTGGTCAAATGGCTTAGGTATTCTTTCATCACACGAAGCAGCAAAAGAAAATGATATAGCAGTCAGTTTTCTTCTTCTACTGAGGAATTCCCATCTTGTGTAGTCAGCGCCCCTGCCCCCATTACTACTCTTTTCCATGTAGGTGCAGATGTATATATTAAATATATTTGGTTGTTACAGGGTCTCACTAGGCAGCTTGGACTCATAGTGACCTCCTGTCTTCAGCCTCCGCAGGACTGGGATTACGGGCATACACCACTATACACAGCTAACTGGCTCAGCCTCCTTTGGAGGCTTGCATGTCCTGCTGGGGATCAAACTGCAGTCCCTGCATTTGCCTAAGCTTGCCTAAGCAGGTGCTTTAGTCCACTGAGCTAGCTCACAAGCCACACGTGCAGTTATTTTTTATTTGCCCACCTTTGTAGTTACCACCTAAATAGCTCTGGTTAATGAAAGTAGAGTTTTGAGGAAGTTAAAATATCTCCTTTCCCTATAGCTTCTCTGTGACATAGATGTATAGGATTTACCCAACCTGTAATCCCAATGAGGGGTGTGTGTGTGTGTGTGTGTGTGT
>PVKN010015312.1:0-18579 GCA_004027915.1 Capromys pilorides | reverse complement strand
CTAACCTGTTTTAAAACTGATTCATTGCTATTTTATTTTTTCTCATTAATTAAAATGAATAAAAGAAAAAAAGTAATGAGAAAAAGTGAGAATGATGAACATGTTTCTCTGCATGACACCTTTGGTCATTCACAACATACAAATCATATGAGTCCTAAAAATGAATGGACTTTCTAAAAATTTACTCCAAAGGTGTACAGAAATAATTGGATATCTCCAAGTACTCCTGCCCACCACACATTCTTTATTTTTATAGATCTATAAAATATACTATTTTTTTCTATAAATTGAGGATTTGCTCTAACTTAAAAAAGAGGATGTGACTTTAAAGTGGATGTTAGGATTATTTTGAACGAAAATGAAAAGAGATGTACACTTGATCTTTTCCCTCATAAAACAACTTCACAAGTCTCTGAGGCACAACAGTATCTGAAAGGAGAGCCATAATTAAAAAACGTTACAGCTACACATCTGATCCTCAGGGGCTGCAAAAGGAGGATTTGATAAGGACCACTCAGGTTGCAAGCTCGACCTGTTACTGATTTAGGATTTATCTTCCACCTACTTCCCAAAAAGATCAGAGGTCGATTATCTGAAGATTAACATACAAAACAGATTCATTTAAATAAGAATATAAGATCAGAGGAGTGCAATGACAGTGAGACTGTAGCAGAAATCTGCTGCAACTAAAAATGAAATTTAGTCACAAGCAATTAGATTTAAGGCAAAAAGCAAACCTGCAACTATCATTAGGCAGAGAAAGAATCATGATTAATCAGGAAAAGCAAATTTACCCAGAACTAAACATGAAATTTTATAATCAGAAAGTGGCCAAGCATAGTGGCACATGCCTATAATCTCTGTTACAGAAGAGGCTGAGGGGGGTAAAAAAGTGGGTTTGAAGCCAATTTGGGCAACTAAGTGAAGACTTTGTCTCAAAAATGTTTTTAAAGTCCTGGGAATGTAGCTCAGCACTGTCCCCCACTCATTCCATATAATCCTCTCCCCCAACACAAAACAAAACTGGCAAAAGAAGCACAGGAATTTGTGCTTATTCGTTGTAACTCAAAACTCCTGTGTTGTGTTATTTTCTTCATAGCTTTACCACTTATCAGCTGTATGACCCAGAGCCTATGGTTCACCCCTCTGAATTCCAATTTCCTTGTTCCTAAAGTGAAAGATGTTCTGGCTTGTTTGGGAAAGGGAAGTAAGGAAACAGCAACATTTGGTAGTATTAACTGGGTGTTTACTAAGCATTAAAAGTTCTTGTATGCTATCATACTGCTCCATAAGTTTTTGTTTTTCAGATGAGCTCTGAGATTCAGAAAGGCAAAGACAATTGCCACTGTCACACAGCTCAAAGCAGAAGAGCTGAAACTGAATTACATACTTATGTGACATCAAGGCATAAATGTTATTATTGTACCTTTCTGCATTCCCTGGGTATGTCAAGCATCTAAAAGTTCCCGGTATACAGTAGGTGTTCAACTGATGAGCTCCTTTTCTTGTCCCTTTTTTCCTCTTAAATGAAACAGAATAGGAAATTAAGTTTACTGAGGTAATATTAGCATCTTATATTTGTGTGGTTTCTTTCACATTACTTAATCTATTCTCTATACTATATTAATCTCACCAAATCTCTGCCTATCCATCTACTTTACAAATAATGAACTAGAAAAGGCAGCAAGTTAATAGGGTGATGGTGCCCAGAGCCATATAGAAGTCAGTGCTAAAATCTAATAAAAACCGTGTACCTCTTTTCTTCTAAATCAGCCTTTATCCTCTCACATGACAGAGCCTCATAATGTAGAACAGATCATTCATTTTTTATCTGGAAAACTACCAAACACATAATTCAGTAAGGGGCCTCATGACCCGACCACCTTGTCAAAGGAAAGAAAGTCGACAAAAAATGAGGCTTGCTGCAGCAGACGGTTCTGGTCCATCAACTTTCTCCTACATTACATTCATTAACCAAGATAAAATATAAAAAAATGATGCCCACATCTTTGGAAATTCAAGTTAAATTCCCTCATCCTCCAAACTTGCACACTGCACCAAAGGAAATTAACTGTTAACTCCTGTGGGGCTGCAGAGGTGCACGTTATACCAATGATTCTTGAAAGTAGACGTGCCACACAATGGGATGCTCTAAGAAGAATCAAATCAGCAATGAACATCTATAGCACCACAGAGTACTGGAATTTCAGAAGGAACCTGAGAACAACCCTTTCATGTGGTGTTTTCCAAACATGGGGAAGCAACGTAGCTTTTCTAAGGTTCTACAAACAGGAAAACAGGAACTAGAAAATAAAGCTACTGACAAACTTATAGACAGGGGGCTGGGGACATAACTCAGTGGCATAGTGCCTGCCTGGTAAATGCAAGGTCCTGAGTTTGATTCCCAGTACAAAAAATAAAAATAATAATAAAAATTAAAAAAAATAATAATAAATAAATAAATCACCCCAAAATCTCCAGATTTTGGTTGTAATGTCCATGAGTGTATCTAGCACTTTCCAAAATTATTCATCAACAGAAAGTAATAGAACAACTTTGGATTCAAATCCTGACTACTACTCACTGCCTATGTGTGCTTGGGCAATGCTTAATTTCTCTGAACTTCAGTTTTTTGGTCTATCAATTGTGGGTCATAGGAACTTCCACAAGTAAACAGTAAGCTGGCACTAACCCAAACACAGGACCTGACACATAGCCTGTGAGCTCCACAAAAGCACACATGAGGTCTGTAACTCCCAATGGAATCTCGTAACACATACTCTCCAAAGACTCATTGAGCAAAGCACTAAACTTATCAAGCAAATAATTACTACACTTATGCCAAGTCTATATGAATTTTAAACAAAGGTTGTTTCCAGTGTACACAATTTCAAAGCATGGGGTTAACTCAGCCTTATAGAAAATTAAGGACACAGGTAAATATAAGACAGGAAAAAGTTCAGCTAAGAAAGTTTGTGGTCTCTCAGTGCTGGGCTTAATTCTTGTTACTATAATGAGGTTTTGGAATCTACTAAGCCTGGGCTTAGATTCCAGCTTTAGTATAAGCTGGATGGCCTCAGAGATACTACTATACCTCTCAGAACCTAGATTCCTGTAACTGGAAAGAAAATTCTCCTGGGTCTACTTTGTCTTCTACATTCCATATGTTAATAACAGCCAGAGAAAAGTCCACTATCAAATTAGCCCTTTGCTCCAATCCAGTTGCTTCGTATTACAATGACAATGAAGCACAAACTCCTTACCATGCCCTATTAAGCTGACACCATCAGCTTCTCCTGACCAGTCCAAATCCCTCTCTTATTACTCTCTCTCTCAAGTTCCAGACTTACTGGCTTTCTTAAATATGTCAAAATATTTCTTTTATTTAATTTAAAAAATGTACATTTTTAGTCACTTAAATTTTTAAGTTCTATTTACATAATTAACTACATAATTGTCCTTGGAAGGAAATCAATACCTTACTATGCCATCAGGTCAATGGCATGTGTTACCTGTATCTTTTTTCTGTTCTATCGAAAAGTCTTCAACTAGCAAAGAGTACTCTTCAAGAAATGGGTCAGGGATTGCAAGTGTCAAGGTGTTTTTCTGACTTGGGGCCTGTGCACTTCTGTTCACTCTGCCTGGAATGCTCTTCTCCTAGGCTGGTGATGCTCTTCCAAGATCATTAAGGTCTCAGCAGAAATGTCACCTCCTTAAAGAGTTCTCCCAAGCGAAACTACCCTTGCCACAATCACCCTCACCAAATCACCCTATTGCATGCTATTGGTTTTTCTTCATACCATTTCACACCTACTTATTCTAACTTCTCAACCAGAATGCAAACTACATGAGGACAAGGCATTTCTCAAGCATACTGCTACACACCCAGTATCTAGCATAAAACAGACAAACAATAAATACTTCTTAATCAGTAAACTTGATAAAAGATGTTTGTTAGAAAAAAAAAATAAAGTAACACATGCCATCAACCTGATGGCATGGTAAGGTATTGATTTCCTTCCAAGGACAATCACCCCAGTTCATGAAATATGTGAACTTCAGCCAACTTACTTAGGAATAGGTACCCGAATCAGCGTCCCTTCCACTTCTGGGTTCAGATTCATTCCACTTTCTCTTATAGCCTTGATAGCTGCAGCTGTACACTGAAAACCAGATCAAAAGGTAAACAGAATTAGTAAATAATTATTACCAGATGCAAGCCCTCTGTCGATAAATGGCAACCCATCTTGGCAGAACATGGAAACATTTAGTTCTGTTACCAGTAAGATCAGGAAGTTACATTGGTGTAGAGTGCTTTGATCAAGCTGAATAGCAAACTATGTCCACTCCTGGTACCAGTGTACTGCGGAAGGAAAAAAAGAAAAAGAAAAAATAAAAAGAAAACAGCTCTGTTTCTTTGAAAAGATTTCAATGGTTTGAGGCAACACAGATCAAAACCACAATAAATCCTCAAGGGAGGAGGGCTGGTCTCTGCAAAGATTAGTGTAAAGACAGATGAAAGATTTCATACGTTAAAAATTCCAATTGACATTTTACACTCACACTATACCAGTGCCGACTGCAATGAGTAAGTAAATTTAACTCATTCACATCTACACTCACACCAAACTCACTCGCGGGTGTGGGCTCTAGAAAAGGCAGTACGGGACAGCAGTTGAAAGCACGGACTTTGGAGTCAGAACGAGCTCAGTTCAACCCCGGCTCTGATAACCATGTGGCCCTGACCAATGGCTTTTGGAAGAGGATTGGACCATGAGGTCATGATAGCTAAATGTGGCATTGGCACCAGGAGGTGAGGCCTGATCCAAAGAGGTGGTTCTCTGGGCCTGTGACCTTGTACGACATTTACTGCAGCTTTGATCATTTGTACTCGGACGTACTGTTTTAGGAACTTAGTGTTTTATGAACTGACTACAGATTCTGTGTGTGGCCTCTCCAGGGAATTACTCATCTCTAGGTGGAAGTCCTAGTTTATTTTTTTGACCTTATAGTAATACCTCATACAGGGGTAGAATTAAGGTCATTCAAAAATGAAATGGATGAACTATTTAGCCTGCAGAATCACTGAAGATGTGGCACCTAAAACCCTGGCACAGAGTGAGGTAACAGGAGCAATGTGCCTTGTCTATGCCTGGCACACAGTAGCAGCAGTCAGGGCACAAATTACACACATTTATTAAAAACGCACACCTCCCCGCAAAAGCCTGAGGTGACACCATTTAGCTGATGCACTGCTGTCCTGCCTAACATCCTCTTGTGTGTGTGTGTGTGTGTGTGTGTGTGTGTGTGTGTGTGTTACCAAGGAGTGAACTCAGGAGCTTGCACTTGCCAGGCAGGCACTTATTCTACCGAGCTATCTCCCCGGTGTCTGACATCCTTTAGGACTTCTCTAACAGATGTGCTCACTAATGTGACAGAATCTGTGACAGTGCAGTAATATGCCTCATATTTGATTTACCAAAGCACCTTGCCTCATACTTGATCAATATGCAACTGTACCTGGTAGAGCAACAATAAAGGATAAAAAGAAGGCAGCCAGGGAGAAAGTTAAATCCACTGGAACAATGGAATTCATGAAAAGAAGGCCTTAGACATTTTAAAAAGAATTTTAGGTTTGATCAGAGCCAATGAACATCACTTGGACACATACGCGAATTCCTGGCCTCTAGTTCCTCTTAGACTTTATTTATTTAATATTTAGTACAGGGTCTACAGGGTCTCACTACATAGATTAGACTTGTAGTGATCTTGTTTTCACCCTCCAAAGCTTTGGGATTACAGGTGCGCATCACACCACACTCAGTCTGGGGGTGGGACCAGCACAGCATGCCAGGGCTCAAACTCCAGTGCCCGCACCTGCCTACGTAGGCATGTTAGTCCACTGAGTTATCTGGCTTGCCTTTCCTCTCACACTTTACAGTTCAAATGAATAAGGGTGATACACATTTATTTTACTTTTTCAGGTATTTGTTATTGTCATATGGGAGTAGACACCTAAATAGTTCATCCATTTCATTTCTGAATGATCTTAATTCTACCACTCCTATATGAGGTATTACTATAAGGTCAAAAACAAATAAATAGGTATATAAATAAAGAAACAAACAAACTAGAACTTTTACACAGAGATGAGTAATTCTCCAGGGAGGCCACACATAATCCATAGTCAGTGTGTAAAACACTAAGTTCCTAAAACAGTACCGCTGAGTACAAATTATCAGAGGTGAAATAAATGTCCTACAAGGTCACAGGCCCAGTGAACCACCTCCTTGGACTTGGCCTCACCTCTTAATGGCACATTTAGCTGTCATGCCCCCGTGGGCCAACCCTTTTCCAAAAGCTCTAGCTCTGAGTGCGTGTGGCTTTTGGAGGACACCTAGATATAAAACATAACGTATCAACTCTATCAGTGCCATATCAACTACTGACCTTTCATTTTCTTTATACCCCAAAGAATTTCTAGAATCTAAGGTGCATGAAAACAGAGATCTAATCTTCTTATCAATTCCCAGAACCTCAAATAAAACCTAATCATTTCCTCAGAAAATATATGCTGAATTAATGAATGAAGAGTGAAAAGAAAACAGGCTCATTGTGCCAAAGAGCCATATTTAAACTGGTTCTAGCACAAGATGAATTTAGGGACATTTTACTTCTGAGCCTCCCTTTCCTTACCTATAAAATAGAATAATAATGCTATTTTTGCCGTTGATCCTATGAAACAAAATATACTGAAAGTGACTGGCAACATGACAGACATTCCATGCATATTACTTCTTTTCCTCTGCAAGAATAATGGAACCTGTGGAATTTTTTTTTCTTTAAAAAAATGTGCTGTGTTTTGTTCAAACAATACTGTAGGGGGTTTTTTTGTGTTTTTTTTTTTTCTTTTCCATGATTAACTCTAGCTGCAGGCAAGTTTATGGGAGGCAGCAACTGTGTATATCATTTATCAAGCAGGACACGTGTTAAACAAATGCAACACAGTTTTCTTTCTTCAATGCATTCAAAAAGATTATGCATGTAAATCTGTATCATGTCACTGTGGCATGACACAGAAATGCTCACATTTGGAAGGAAAGCCAATTGCATGTAAAACACAAAGCAATTACATAAACATAGTGGATTAGCTCAGCATTATGAAGCTATGAAACTGGGTACTCCAAGAAAGCTTCTAAACTGGAGGAAGGAAATGTTTAGTTAAAGCTACTTGTTTAATATATACACCAGATGAAATAAAGGAATTTAAAAGACAAGGTAACTCACACTTCCTCACTCTGTCCCTAAAAATGAACTTCTCTATTGCAGTGCTTACAAAGCTTTTTGCAAAACCTATAATAGTTCAACTTAGAGAGCTGGCAAAGATGCCTTATTTGAAAGATGACAGTATAGTTTAACTTCCTAAGAAAAAACTAAGCTGTTAATAATTTTGTTATGGTTTGTGTCTAGTTGTCCCCCCAAAGCCTCATGTAAACCTGGGGCAGGGACTTCCAGAGTTTGAGACTGACTCAACATCTACTGGGATTATGTGTTTTAGTACTGCTGGGATTATGGATCTTACTACTGCTGGGATTACAGGTAAGGCATGAGGCAGACAGCCTGAGGCAGAGAGCCTGAATGTAATCTAAGAGACAGAGAAACACTCTGTTGCTCTCTGTTGCCCTGGTTGATCGGTTGCCTCTGTCACCATTTGTTGCAATTGTTCCACCACCAAGAACTGCTGCTTTCTGCCATGTGCCAGTCTGCCTTGGAGCTGGCTGAGTATGGACTGAAACCTCCAGTAACTGTGAGCTAAATAAGCCTTTCCTTTTGGGTGCTGGGTATTTGTCCCTGCAACAAGACAAGTGTAACTAAGACAGAATTTAGTACTGCAGAAGTGGGGTCATTGCTATGACTAACCTGACCATGTGGACTACAAGTTTTTGGAAATGCCTTATGAGAAGTTATAGGAAAGGTTTGGAGCAGTTGTCTACTTGCAAAGAGCTGGATAAACTTCGGCCATATAGTGGGGGAGATTCTGGTCAGAGCTCAGACCAGAAAACTGTCTGGAAGCCTAAGTATAAAGAATGGCTTATGGGCAAAGATAGGAAAGGTTTGGAGGGGTTCTCTACTTGTGAAGAGCTGGAAAAGCTTCAGCTATTCTGTTTGGAAGATTTCTTTCTCTCTTTTTTTTTTTTTTTTTTTTTTTTTGTCTTTTTGAGACAGGGTCTTGCTATGCAGTTCAGGCTGGCCTTGAGCTCACTTCTGTAGCCTGAGCTGGTCTCGAACTTGACCAATCCTCCTGCCTCAGCCTCCCAAGTGCTGGGATTACAGGCATGCGCCACCACACTTGGCTTGTTTGGCAGATTCTGATCAGAGTTCAGACTAGAAGACTGACAGAAGGCCTGCCTGTAAAGAGTAGGCTGGGGAGGTTTCTGCGGGGAAGAAGGACTGCATTGGTTGCTGGACTGCAGATGATTTGTGTGATGGCTTGGCTGGAAATCTGTCGCAATTTTGCTTATGCCCAGAGACTTTGCCTAAGACTGAGATTATGCATGGCGGAATGATTAATCTTTAAAAAGATATTTCAAAGCAGTCAAATATTGGGGCAGCGGCATGGTTATTACTGGTTTTAGCCAGATTTATATTGAAAATTTAGAGCAAAGAGCCAAGCAGGATGATTTAAAATGTTTTGAGTTTGGCCAGAAAAGAAGCTCTAATAAAGTTGTGGACTGCAAAGATAGAGCTAAAAGGATTTCCATGGCTTGGAAGGAATCAGAGAATTGAAAAGATGACCTGAGGGCATCACAGGAAGTGGCAACTCTTGTTGCCACTCAGCCTTGCAGCCTCAGAATTGCAAGGGAGAGGGACTCTGCATTGGGAAGAAAGCAGCAGAGACCCATGTTACAGAATGGCAGCAGCAGCCACACCAGGTTCCAAAATGGCACTGGCATGGAGAATTTGTTCCTCAGAATCAGGGTCAGAGTGTTCACCAATCCAGGCACTCAACCCCTATAGCCATGAGAGAAGGAAGCCTGGCTACTGATCCGGCTGGCAGCAGACCTTGGCATCATCCATGTGGCATTGGTTTTAGGTGCATTCAGAATGCAGGAGTTGTTAGGTTAAGAAGGCTTCCACCTCAATTTCAGAAGAAGGCCTTGGAGGCCAAGCAGTGTGCCCCTGAGAGGGCAGTGTGAAGTACACAGTGAGAAGCCAAATCAGCGGAAACCCCAGAAGTTTGGAAATGCCAGAAACATGGATTGTCTCAAGGGAAACTGCAAAGAGGGAGAAAATCTGGCCTAAGAGAGAAGCCAGGGGAGCTACCACCAAGAGTGCTGTAGGGGTGGAGCCACGTAAGGCCTTTGGAGCTCACAACTCAGTGCAGACTGCTACAAATGTTCCAGTTGGAACTATGAGATATAATGTTTGCTCTGCTGAATTTTGGACTTGCATTGGTACCAGTTTTTTTATATTCTGTTGTTTACAACTTTTGGAATGGTAATGTTTATCTTGTGCCGGGCTCACAGTTAAAGAGTTTGCCTTGGATCCTGGAGGAGATTTGAAACTGTTGGGACTTTGGCAACTTTTAGAGGTGAACTAAAATGTCTTTTGCACAAAGGGATGTGCCTGAGACTTTGGGGGTCCAGGGCAGAATGTTATGGTTTGTGTCTAGTTATCCCCGCAAAGCCTCATGCAGTCATAGGGTGGGGACTTATATAGAGTTTAAGACTGACTCATGATCCACTGGGATTATGTGTCTTAGTACTGCTGAGATTATGGACCTTAGTACTGCTAGGATTACAGGTATGGCCTAAGGCAGAGAGCCTGAATGTAATATAAGAGAGACAGAGAAACAGACTCTGTTGTTCTCTATTGCCCTGGTTGGTCGGTTTCCTCTGTTGCCATTTTGTTGCTGTCCTATCACAATGAACTGGATGCTCTCTACCCTGTTCCACTGAATATAGACTGAAATCTCCAGTAACTGTGAGCTGAATACACTTTTCCTTCCTTCATTTTGGGTGTTGTGTATTTGTCCCAGCAACAAAAGAAGAGCTAAGAACTAAGATGACCTTCTCCTGCCTCCTGAGATACTCTAGTGGCCAAGCAGATGCTTTCTCTGTGCATTTAGTAACCGAAGTGGCTGGCTCTAAAAAACAACATGCTTGATGAGTTCTTCAAGCTGTGTAATTAGGAGGTTATTCCCTGAGTTGGCCCACAATGCCTATGGGATTAGATGAACAAGGCAGTGAGAGAGGCCTCGGTAGTTCAGAGGGCCAGTAAGGGAAAGCTGACAGCTCCCTTTTCGTCCACTTCTGTGCTCCTCAGTAACACTAGGAATGATTGTCACCCTTCCATCAACCTAACGACAAGTATTTATCCCCTTCAATTTACTGAGTGCTTCCTTGTGCCAGGAACTTTAATAGATACTGGACATAGCGAACAAGTTAGAGATGATTTCTATATTTCAAAATTGTAATCTAGTAAAAATGAGATGGAAATAGCCATGCAAATATATGGATAACTATTAACAGTGGTAAGTGTAATGAAAAAAATTATGTTGCATGTGAGAATTATTTGGCAAGACAGGGAAGTCTTCCCTGAGAAAGTGACACTTACATTGTGATCCAAAACAAGCATACCCATTAGCCAAGAGTGTCTCAAGTAACAGGAACAGTACATGCACAGGCCCTGCAGGTGCAAAGGACTCGGTGTTCTGAAGAAGTCAAATGCCAATGTAAGTAGAGCAATGTGCAAAGATGAGAGTGGCACAAGACTGGTGAGAATGGAGAGGGGAGGGGATGGACCATGCAAAGTCTTCTGGGCTACAATAAAGATTTTGGAATTTTAATTTATTAAAGATTACTTAAATCAACTGATAGATTTAAAGCTGTCAGTGATATAACCCAATATATACAGTATTTAAAAATCTAGCTACAAATGGAGAAAGGAGCATGACGGTGACAATAGTATTCCCACAAACGTGCCTGATACATTATTTACAAGAGCCCTCTAATTTGAAATAGTATGTCCACAGTGAGGGTTTTCCCTTTCTACAATTCCTAATCTACTCTGTTGAATACAGCATAATCAATTTTGATCTATCTCTTTAGGATAGAACCACTAAAACAGGCCATCAGAAAAGGAAGATTTTTAAATTTCATGTTAGCAGGTATGGAATTGGAGGCCCACTAAGTGAAGTCAAATGCCCAAGGTCAAATAGCCAGTTAGAAGTAGACAGGGGACCAGTCCCCAGTTCCTCTAGTCCTCTCAATCCAGGCAAATTCCTAGCAGATTCATGAGAGACCCAATTATTTCCCACAGCTAGACTTAAAACCATATACCTTCAAGGCTGCAATGATGCAGTGCAACCTATTTTCTAGTCTTGCATTATTCTCAATGCAATATTCTTCAAAGGCTGGTTTAGTCTAAAAGGAACATGATCCCTATGAGGTCTGCTTCAAGAACTAATGCAGAGACCATCAACTGATGCCTCTCAGATCATTTCTGGTTCATTAGTTTGTGTGTCATAAAGTTTAAAAAAAAAAATGAATTAGTCATCAACATTTAGTGAACAGCTTGTTAGAGAAGTAAAATCACACTATCTATTAACAATGATTACCAGGCCTCTATTTCTGCTTAGCAATGATGCTGAGGAGCAGCAACTAAGCAGAGGCCACCCTCAGACTGAGCATCAGCTCTCCAGTTTACCAGTCCCCCTCACTGGCCAAGTGTCAATCACTGTATCTCCACCCCTGCTTTTCTTAGATGGAATCCATTTTAGAATTTAAGTTATTTGCTTGGCCTCTATCACATCTGAGTTTGACAGAAAAAGAATTCTGGAAGAAAGCTTTCCCTATCCTTGAGTTCCCTTTACTAAGTCTGTTTCATCACAACTGAAGGGATCACTTCCTCCTGACTTGATTCAACCTCCTCCATTCCAAAAGAGATTATGGCAGAGAGGGACCCTCTCAGCAAGGTCACCTTACCTCTGGGAAGCTGGCCATATTCACCAAAATCAATTGTGGCGACTTCATGGTGATCTGGCTAATCTGGTTTAAAGCAAGCTTCCCATCAGTAGTTACCACAGTAATATGATCAAAGGATCCTAAAAGAAAAATTATATGGTTTTAGAATTCAAAATGATCTTAGAAGCTCTACATCTAAATCCCTATCTCATTCAGATTCTACTAACACTCAGGGATTCGGTGTGATTGTTCAGGGGGTTTTAGTAGGAGTAACAGTGTCATGTCATAGAAAGAGCCTGAAATGTGAACTAGGTCAGAACTCATTACTAAGCAATTAGGGCGAGCAGCTATTCTGTATTGCCTTATGGCACAGAGATTTTAGAAATAAATTTGATCAGCGTAATAGCAACTAAACCATTTACTAACTATAAAACCTTTGACAAGTTACTTATCTTTTCAAGGCCTTGATTCCCAACTGAGTTAAAAAACATCTTCTAGAATTAAAGTGGGGGCTAAAGGATTGTAGCTAAATATAAAACAAAGATGAAAATCTAAGTACAAACAAGTTTTCAATTATTCCTTTCAGTTCTGAGGAATATCTACCCTACAACACTGTATTCCTTCCTGTATATTGATGAGAATATGAGATTCGAGAAAGAAAAATGAGGCAAGATCATACAGCTAACAAAAGTCAAAGACCAAACCCAGCTGTGCTCAATTCTGATATCAATCAAGGTTCTTGACCTTATACAAGTAGGACTCAAACCTGGTTGTTCACCCAAATCAGTAGGAAGCCTTTTAATTTAGATTCCTAGGCACCCCACTCCAGCCCCACAAAGATTTTGATGCTCTGGAGGAGAGTCTATGATTTTATGGGGTCTGTGATTTTTTTTTAAAGTTTACCACATGACTCTAACGTTCCCTCATACTGCCCTTGATTTTGGTGCCTAGATCCCCTTGAGAAACAAACCCACTTAAAAATATAAGCGAACAAACAAAACCCTACTAGTACTTGATCATTATCATATCCTTATCTAAATTCTGGAAAACTCTAAGCAAAATTTTCAGAAATCCAAGAAGGCAAGCAACAAAGCCACAGGTACAGATGGGATATTATTCAAACTCCCTGATTTCCTATGCAAATGAGAACTAGAAGAAAATTCTAACCACAGTAGGAACCACTCATGGATGGCTCATTCTGAGACACAAAAAGAGGGAAGGGTAGAATGAGTCTTTTAAACAAATTGGAGTTGTTCTATGTAGTTAATATAGTATCATAATATATTAGCCAAAGATCTGATTTGAAGTATTCAATCAGGTTCAATGTCATCAGCAAGTTGTTGACACCATTGACCAACCTGGGAAAGTTCAGGAGGTCTAACAGTATGAGATGCCAAGATTCTGAAGACCTAAGATTTGAGTTCAAATACCAGTTCTGTCATTTCCACACTATGAGATCCCTGGCAGATCCCTTTAACTTCCTGGAGCTGCTTCCAGATCTCTAAGTGAAACATAAAAATTATAGAAGATGTCCAGGCTGGGGAGATAGCTCAGCAGTCTAAGCGCCTGCCTAGCAAACACAAGGACCTAGGCTCAATCCCCAGTACCGCATGTCCTCCCGAGCCCGTTCCAAGCCTGCCACCAAAATCAGGTGTGGTGGCACATGCCTTTAATCCCAATGCTGGGGAGGCTGAAACAGGAAGATCACCATGAGTCCAAGCTGTGTACAGGCTTGTCTTTGTTCTTGTTTTTGTTTTATTCTCTTTAAAATTTAAAAATGCT
This sequence comes from Capromys pilorides, assembly GCA_004027915.1. Taxonomy (NCBI): domain Eukaryota; kingdom Metazoa; phylum Chordata; class Mammalia; order Rodentia; family Capromyidae; genus Capromys; species Capromys pilorides. The sequence continues at coordinate 4,831 of PVKN010015312.1, read as the reverse complement.
GTAACTGCCGGGCCTGTCGGCGCAAACCTATAATCCCAGCACTAGGGAGGCTGAAGTAGGAGGATTGGTGTGAGTTCAAGACCAGCCTGGGATACAAAAGTGAGCTCAAGGTCAGCCTGAACTGCATAGTGAGACCCTGTCTCAAAAAGACAAAAAAAAAAAAAAAATACTGTAACTATCCACATAATCTATTTTGAAATTTAATTTCATTGTTATATTTATCTTTTTTTCTTAAAATAAAAAGTTAATAAGAAAAAAATAATAATATTAAGTGAAATCAGACACATGAGATCTTACATGAGAAGCCCAAAATATAAAGGGATGGAGGGAGGGGTGAGGATGAGGATGTAAAGGCGATGAAAAGAAAACAATGGAAACAGAGCTTTTGCAAATGGTAAAGAGACCAACTGACGAAAGGAACAAGGAGGAGTGGGAGGGTGGGGGTACAAAAAAGGAGTAAGAGGTGTTATGTACATGTACCGACACCCTATAATTGTTACACAGTACAAACATGTACTAATAAAAAGAGCCCCCCCAAAAAAATGTGGTAATTATTCTCAGCAAAATAATAATGGAGCATGAATTCAAACCCAGATTTGACCATTTCCAAAACAATAATTTTCACCATTCCATTTTGCCAGAGTGTTTTACATATGTTGCTTGATTTGTTTGACCATCCATCTAGGTTCTAAGCTCCTGGAACATAGAAACAATGTCTTTTCTTTCTGTATCTATAGTACCTATTAAAGTAATCAGCTCAAAATAAGCATGAATGGCAGATGGATGGATGGACGGATGGATGGATGGACAGATGGAAAGAAGAGCAATATAAACCCATAAGTTAGCTATTAAAAGGTATCAACTAGGGCTAGAGATATAGCTCAGTGATAAAGTGCTTGCCTAGCATAGGGGTGGGGGTTGAAGGCACAAGTGCAAGAGGAAAAGTGCCTACTGTTTTAGATAATAATGAAAGAACATATGGAAGAATCTGGCAAAAAAGCATTTGATAAGGTTAACCTATTGCACCCAATTCTTTCATGGCTCCAGGTTCTACACAGAATGTTACACAAATAGAACCTTAAAGGAAAAGAAGCAAAGAGGAAATACTAACAGGAGGCCTTTTGAAAATGGATCTTAATTCAGCTTTCCTGATTTGCCATGAGATCCTTCGCCACAGAAGCCCCAGTATGGGCATTTAGGTATACAACTGTGGTGGTTCCCATTCCCTAAATCTGTACTGACATAATGCATCAAATCCTTTTCCTCAATCTGTCCCTAGCGAGAATCTCCCTCAGCCTCATTCTTGCCCCTCATTTTCTCAGAGGTTAACATTTAACAAATTACACTCCCAACCTCTTTCCAGGCCCATCATCTTTTTAAGTTCAACAAGAGTGGAGCTTGCTGGCTAATTTTAAGTATCACATTTCTCCCCGAGCTCCTCTCAAGCTGCTCTCTGGTTTCGGCTACAGAATGTTAACAGGCCCAAAGGCACAGGGGAGACAGAACACTTTATCAGTTTCATACCTAAAATAATAAGCAAGTTTAAAATAAACAGTTGGGAGAGATTGAATGGCACGCTCTACTGTCAGCAAAGGCAAAAGTGCCTCAGTCCAGAGGTTGACAAATGACGGGAATGGTCTTGTAGTTTCACATTGGATCTCATCTCTGAGCATGGTTTGTTTCTGATACTGTTTATAAGGGGAGCCATATATTTTTCATTTGGCTTCCTTAAAAACTAGTTCATGAAATATTTTCTAGTTTCCTTAAGAACTCCCTGAACAAGATATGACTGAGAGCAGCCCCAACTCCCCCAGATACTTTAGAGGGGGTCCCAGGCCTAACTATTGGATGATGACAATTTGCAAAAGGCCAATTTAACAGCAATTGGATTTTTCCTGCCTGCTTGCACCATTAGCTGACAACTCGCTTCTCCATCACATCTGTAAACAGTTCTCCTAGACAGTTCTGACATTTCCCATTTAGAAAAGCCACTTTCAGGAAGCTATTAACCCAAAAGGAATCTTCCTGGTCAAGTGCAGGGTTATAGGAAGGCCTCAGGTGGGCAGGTTTGCAGCTATTCGGTTTCCAGTAAGTAATAAGAACTGGCAAATAGGATAGATTGGAAATATCAGACCAAAGATATCAGAACTGTGAGCCTGAACACCTAGATGTGTTTATAGTACAGTCATAATAAAACTACTTTTTGAGAATGCAATTCAGTTAGGGCAAACAAAAACAGGGCAACTACTTTAAACTCACAAAGTTTAGTTCACAGCAGACAAATACGAAAACTGAGGACCCAAAATAACTGCCCAGAGTCACCAGTTAAATCAGTGCCAAAGTTAGGACTAAATCTCATTCCATCAAAGCCACACTGTTTCTACTAGGCCTTTCCCAAAACATTGGTAACTAACCTGGTGAAGTCCTTATATTAAGAGTCTTATTGAAATTATCCTTGAGTGCTTCTATCACAGACTTCATTTCTTCATCTACCTCTTCCAAGTTGATTATATCTTCAACCAATGCTGTGTTAATATTCAATCTGGTTTGGGACTGTCCTTTCCCTTTGGCTAGAAAGTAAAAATTCAGTGAATAGAAGAATAGCAACATACACAGAGACAATATGCAATTAGTGAAATGCCTACTGTGTGCAAGCCAAAGTATCAAGTGCTGGAAAACTATAAAACATTTTTTCAGGCCGGGGAGATAACTCAGTAGAATAAGTGCTTACCTGGCAAGCACGGGGTCCTGAGTTCAATCCCCAGTACTGGAAAAAAAATTTTTTTTCCTCTGACCTAAAAGGGGGCATATATTTACTGAGTGTCAACCAGGTTTCCAGGTTTGTTTTTTTTTTTTTTTTTTTGTATTTTCTGTTCCTTCCACCCACCTTTCCCACTACTACCTTGGAAACCTCTACTTGAGGTCCATGAGTTTGGTGGTTTTTGAAAAGTTTTAGGTTTCTCCAGAATCTTGGTTATATGACAGTGTTTTTATCACTTCAATGCTTCCCCTCTACAACCGAGTGCTTTCCCACACAGTATGTTCCTGAAGTAAATACACTTCGAGCGTAAAGATTGCTTTACTACAGGTTCCCAGTTTTGTGTGGCATACTTTCTCAGACATTACTTAGGGCCCATACTTAATCAGATACTCCTCATTATAATTATGGATATAATGCAAATTACACTTTTTAACAGGCAAGTTACCCTATCTTTCTCAGTAGTAAGTTCCCTATTTCAAAAAAGAAATATTAATGTCTATATTGCAAAGTTGCTACAAGAATACAAATTAAAAGGGCCAGCCAGACAGCGGATTAAAGCATCTGCTTAGGCAGATGCAGGGACTGGGGTTTGATCCCCTGCATACCCGGGCACACTGAGATGGCAATAAGACTGAGCATGGTGGTATGTGCCTGTAATCCCAGTGTTTGGGAGGGTGAAAACAGGAGAATCACTATGAGTCTGATCTATGTAGTAAAACTCTATAGACTCTATACTAAATACATTAAAACAAAAAAAAAATACAAACTAAGTCATTGAAACAACAAAAAGTACTGCCAAAATGGCAGAGAATCTGACAACCTGAGCAAATAAAAAAGTAAATAAAGCATACACCTGTAATCCCAGCACTCTGGGAGGCTGAAGGAGGAGGATGGCAAGTTTGAGCCTAACCTGGGCTATGAAACAACTTAGCAAGACCAGGTCTCAAAATAAAAACTGAAAAATAAAGGCTGGAGATGTAAGTCAGTGCCAAGATCTGGGGATCAATACAAAAGAGAAAGAAAGAAAGAAAGAAAGAAAGAAAGAATCTGCCCATATAATAAGCCGACTTGAGCTAATGAACACGTATAGAACTATATACCCAAGAAAAAGAGAGCACACAAGCACGCTTCAGGTTTTACATGAGATAATCTTTTTTTTTTTTTTTTTTTTTTTTTTTTTTTTTTTTTTTTTTTTTTTTTTTTTTTTTTTTTTTTTTTTAATGTAGTTGGTACAGGTTTCACTACACAGCTTGGACTCATAGCAATTCTCCTGTTTTCAGCCTTCCCAGTGCTGGGATTACAGGCATGCACCATGACTCCTAGTCTTGGTGGCTGGCTCAGAGTGCCCAGGAGCAAGGCCAGTGAGGCATGCTGGAACCCCAGTCCCAGAGCTTCCCTATGACTACCAGCCCAAGATAACCATTTTTTTAATTCCACAAAACAAATATCAACAAATATCAAAGAAATTAATCAGATAGCATATGTTCTCTGCTCACAGTAGGATGACGTTTATCCCCAAACAACCACACATTTGAAAATATTGGAGCATTTTAAATAACAAATATTAATGGACTAAAAAGAAATACATAAAAGTGTTAAACAGTCTAAATAATAAACACTCATAAACTAAGGAGAAATGCATAATGAAAATTTGAAAGTATTTAGAAATGACCCTAATAAAAACACTTTCCATTAAAAATGTTTAGGAAACACTCAAAGTTGTATTTAAGTAGAAACACAGTCTTAAGTACTTACAAGAAAAGAACTAAGCATTACTCATAATAACAAAGATGTGGAAAACAATCAAAGTGCCCGTCAAGGGAAAAATGAATAAACATTCTCATATATTCATTCTCTCTCTCTCTCTCTCTGTCTCCCCATACATCCCATACATACATGTAATTTTTTTCAGTTATGTTCAGTCTTGAAAATAAAGAGATTCTGCTATCTGCCCCAACATGGAGAATGTGCTCAGTAAAATAAGGCAGAGGACAATACTGCATGGTTTCACTTATATATAGGTGGATTCTTCAAAAAAAAAAAACAGAAATAGAGACTAAAATAGATCAG
>PVKN010015311.1:0-18586 GCA_004027915.1 Capromys pilorides | reverse complement strand
TTTTCCACACAAGATTTTGAAAGCTATGTATATTGATATATACTATAGTTATGCATATACAAAGTGCTGTTATTTGTGTTATGTTTAAGCTTCACTGTTTCAAGTTGATTGGTCAGGGAGCTTCCTAGGGAACTAGTAAGGAGGCACACTCCTGAGTATGTCTGGGTATGTAGTGGACTGACAACTGGAGGGCAACTTGTAAAACCCAGCTGAACTGAGTCAGCACTCTGCTGGGTGTAGAGGGCCCCCCTGAGGATTGTTGTCAGAAACATAGAAGGAGAACTGGAGAGGAATAGGTGGTGCTGCTGGCTGTCCTGGAGGAGCTCGTCAGGCTGGCTTTCCTTACCTGAACCCAGCTATTCTCAGTGTTGGAGGAGCTCAATGAGAATGAATGTTTTCAGTGAGAACGGCTGTGGTTCACTTTGGGGAGCTCTGATCCTTACTTTGAGCAGTGCTTCTTGGCTGTGGAGGGGAAGCTGCGTGATGTTCAGTCTCCTGAGAAGCTTGCTGCGCTGGCTTTCCTGATACGAACTCAGCTGTTCCATCATCAAGGACCTCGAGGCCTCTTGTCATTGAGGATGGCAGTGGTAACTTTCAGGGAAAGGTATCTTTCTGGTCCCTACCTTGAGCATCACTTCCTAGCTTCAGTGCAGATCCCTCAGCCTGCTGGCACAGGTCCTTCATCCCGCTGGCACAGACTTTCTAGCTTCCACCTCTGACCTTTGGGCCTTCCCAGTGCAGATTCGTGAAACACACTTGCATGACACATTGTCATGGGCTCTAAGCCTCTGATTCAACTTGTAAGAGGGCACTGCCAGGGTCTCTAGTTCTCCAGATGGACTCTTGCAAGACACTGTCATGGGATCCAGGCACTCAGCTGGATTCTTTGGGTCTTTAATGTGTGGACAGATTTCCTGCACTCTTTTGCATTTGGGTGACTTTTATAAAATAATCCTATAAATTATGTGTTCTATATTAAATTATTTCCCTTACAAACCATGATTGCAGCAGGGTGGGTGAGGGAGGCGTGGCCTTGTGGACTCTATGGCCCAATACTCCTCCCTGTCTGCCACTGTTCCTCTGTCCTGCTTCCTAACCACCATGAACTAAGCAGCTCTGCTCTGTCATGCTCATCTGCCCTGATGTCTGTGTTTAGAGCCAGCCCAACATAGACTTACTCCCTGGAAATTCTAAGCCAAATGGTCCTCTCCTCCCTTAAACTGTGGGTGTCTGGGCTTGTGTCCCAGCCACAGAAAGCTGACCAATACAATTTTGATATCCAGATTTTAAATCATCACTCAGCAATAGCCATCTGGGTGATTGCCCCAATTTTGTCAGGTAGTCTCTTATGAATAGTCATTTATTCTTCACCTTGGTAAGAGTTTCTCCACGTTATGGACCTAGAGAGAAGTTATTAAGTCATGGCACTTAAGAATGCCTAACTTTGCAAGATAGTGCTAAACTATTTTTTGTTTCTTTGTCTGTTTCGTTTTATTTATTTATTTTTTTTACAGGGTCTCGCTACACAGCTTGGACTCATAGTGATCTTCCTGTCTCATCCTACCCAGTGCTGGGATGGCAGGCAAGCACCACCACACCCAGTTTTGGTGGCTGGCTCAGTGCAGGGCTGGAGTGGTAGGCGGTACCAGAGATCAACCTGGTCCTTGCCCTTGCCAGGTAGGCCCTTAGACCACAGAGCTATCTCCCCGGCCCAATAACACTAAAGTGTTACATCAAGTCACAGTCTCCCAAGCTCTGAATCTGAGTCCTCTTTCATTCATTTTCATGACAATGCTCATGATTGTATCACTTTTTAATTTTCAATTTTTATCAACAAAAGAATTGTAGTGACATCCCATGTGGATTTAATTTACATTCCCTTTGCATGCATGTTTCTTCTACGATGTCTGTTCAGTCTCTTTTGTCCAACTTTTTCACTACTTTCTTATTGATTTATTAAAATTCTAGACATAAATGCTCTGTAAATCATACATTTTACAAATATGTTTTTCCAAGTCACAATTTACTGTTTCATTTTCTTTATATCGCCTTTTTATACAGGTCTTAATTTTAGTGTAAGCAGTACTAAATATTTTAAATTTTATCTCTTATGTTGTGTTTTAGCATTTTCAGTGTGGGGGGTTTTGTGGGTTTTTTCTGTGACACCGGGAATTGAAATTGGGACCTTGTACTTACCAGGTAGGCCTTTATGTCACCACTGCAGGCCTTAGATCATATAGACAGATGTTCTACTATATATTATCTAAGTATTTTACCATTTTTTCCCACTTCTGTCTTTAATCCTGCATCTAATGATTGTTGAGTACGATATAGGGCTGCAGTCAGGGATTTTTCTCCATGTGGATACATGACTTTTGAAATGTCATTATTAAACAATCCCTCCATTATGGATTGAGCTTTTCTCCAAAATTCATGTCCAAGTGCTACTGTGCAATAACTTTATTAAAGGTTGTCTTTACAGAGGTAATTGAGTTTAAATGAGACTACCATGGGGCTGGAGAGGTAGCTCAGCTGTCTAAGCACCTGCCTGGTAAGTGCAAAGATTCCAAGAACCAGAGGTCATGCTGGTCTCATAACCCCAGGAATACTGTGCTCGCCACTAAAACTGGGCATGGTGTCACACACCTGCAATCCCAGCACTGGGGAGGCTGAGACAGGAAGATCACTATGAGTCCAAGCTGGGTAGAGAGACTCTGTACCAATAAAAGGTTAAATAATTAACTAAGATCATGATGTGGACCCTTATAGGACTGTTGTCCTTATAAAAGGAAGCATCAGGAGGCAGGCCTACAAGTAGGACACACAAAATGTAAACCTTACCATGGCCATATATAAACCAAGAAGCACTACAGGACGGGAACAGAACCTCCCCTGTTGCTCCCAAAAGAAACCAAACTGTCAGAACATTAATTTCAGACTTTCAGCTTGTAGATTGTGAGATAATAACGCTCAATACTTTAACCCGCTCATCAGTGATATTTTATTCTGGCAAGCTTAGACCTTGTCTTCTGCATTAATCCAGAATACATACGTCTTATATATTAAATTTCCATACATTCATGAGAAAACTAGTACTCATCAGCTATGATACCTGTTATTGTTTGTATCTAGTTGCCCCCATAAAGTCATGGGGCGAGGACTTTTAGAGTTTGAGATTAATTCATGATCCACTGGGATTATGGGTGATCCAAGGCTGGAATTATGGGTCTGAGTAGTGCTGAGATTATGGGTATGGCCTAAGGTGAATAGCCTGAGGCAGACAGCCTGAGTGTAATATAAATGAGACAAAGACACACTCTCTCTCTCTCTCTCTCTCTCTCTCTCTCTCTCTCTCTCTCTCTCTTGCCATTGTTGCTGTTCTGCCACCATGAATTGGATGCTCTCTGCCCTGTTCCACTCTACCTTGGAGCCAGCTGAGTATGGACTGAAACCTCCAGTACCTGTGAGCTGAATAAACCTTTCCTTCCTTCATTTTGGGTGTCAGATATTTGTCTCAGCAACTAGAAAAGGGTAACTGAGACAGTACCCTATGGCAGAAACTATACTGTTACATTACAATCTCTAATATGAAATACATCCCTCACCTGAGTTTTAGCATCAACTCCTAATTGTCTCATCTTGACATCTTACCTGATGGTAAATCTCTGCTCCTAGACAGACAGACTGACATGCTGCATGCAGTGATAAAGCTAAATGACCTGATTCGCACTGGAGATTTTCTACTTATAACTATGTCTGTAACTTTAGAAAATGATCAGATTCCTTTATTCCTTGGTTTCTTCATTTTAACTATGCAAAAATTAATACTACAACACCTCTTACACTGTTAAGACAACGAAATTAGCTAAGTACTTCGAAAAGCACCTAGAGCCCTATGTGTGGGAGATATTACTGTGTCTTTATAAAATGCAAATGCTTCTAGGTTTATCCCATTTTACAACTCTCATTTATAAACTGTTTCTCATTTTTTTATCATTTCCCCCTAGAAAGTTCTCCAGAGCTTCTGTTCATAGGAGAGCAATATATATTTTTAATATTATTTTGGTTTTGGAAAGCAGTTGAAGAAATATTCGAAAGAATTCTTCACTACAGAAATAATAACATACATTATGATTGTTTTGGGAAGGAGATTATGTTCAGTGGGTCCCACTGAACTCTAGCCCCATGAGGAAGTACCATTTGGGAATCCCTGCTGTCACCTGTAGCATAAACTCTGAGGTACTTAACGTGCCTTTGAGGCCATTGCTCATTTATCCAGCTACTTAACTATCTGAGATTAACTCATTCTCACCCACTAGAATGCCATGCTTCAGTTGATCCTCAACTCTCCTGAAGCTGTGTACTTTCTTATGCATGGGTCTTAGTTACTCTTTTCCCATTGCTAGGACAAAATACCTGATGCCCAAAATTAAGGAAGGAAAGGTTTATTTAGCTCACAGTTTGTGGTGGTTTCTGTCCATGCTTGGCTGGCTCCCATGGCAGAGGGTAGCAGCCCATGGCAGCAGCAAAACAGCAAGGGCAAAATGGCAGAAACTGTGGCAACTATGGTCACAGAGAGCAAGTCGGTCTCCCTTAACTTTCATTCAGGCTGTCCACCCCAGACTGGGTGTAGGACTCACACTCATAATCCCAGCAGCACTCACACTCATAATCCCCAGTGGGTCATGAGTTAATCACAAAATCTAGAACTCTGTCCCATGACTGCATGAGGCTCTGGGGGACAAGTAGACACAAGCCATGACAGCCCACTTCTCTCTATCTTTAGCAATCTTTTCCCAATGCCTCGGGCACCAACTGACTCCTCTTTAGACCTGGGGCTTCCACTTCCCCCTCCAAGTGAGTACGATTGCTGCACCCCATTGCGCCTGCAAGTCAGTTCTCATCATTACTACAGCAGCACCTTCACATACTTGCAATATGGCTAGCAACCAGGAATGAAAGAAGGAAAACTGAATAATGAACAAATGAAGCAGATACATTACAGTTATGACATCCAAACACAAAGAAGTTAAGTAATTGAGCTGGTCAGAATGTCAGGCACATGTGACAAAGCCAAGTCTGTCTGACCACAAAACCCGTAATGTACCAGGTCTTTATACTGCCTCTGGGTTTCATAAAACATAAAGTGCTGTCCTTTATGGACAAGGTCGCTGTCGCTAAGTCTACCACCAGAAGGACAGATGTTCATGTTGTTTAGCTTTTGGTGCAGAAGGTTTTGCAATAATCCACCAACATCCTTTCACAATATTCCAGACCAGCAGGAGCATTTTATTGTTAACTCTTCCTGTTAAAAACAGAATAGAAAATCTGGACAGTAAATAAAAAAGAGAGATTGGGAGAAAATAAATAGAAACAACATATTTCACCTTCTCCTAGCTTGTGTCTACAAGGTGACAGGCAGCTTTAATGAGGACATGAATGCCACTAGGTGACTATCTTCATTGTGCTGAAGCCCATCATAATCTACTTGCTCAAGATCATGAGGGATTATGTGAAATACAAACCTGTTAGGTGTGTATCATATAGCAAAAAATGTACCTCCCCCCCCATGCACACACACCAGTGTAGTTCAGTTTCTTAGTCACCCAGGTAATTGTTTCTGTTCTAGTTCTAGTTGCTTCCATCCCTTAGAAACAGCTGGTCACCATGATGCACATTGTATAAACCAATCCCCTACTGACTCAGCTGCCTGTGAGGGTCTGTACTGGCTTCCTATCTATCCCTAGGCCCAGATGGTCACCCAAATAGTCCCACATCTAGGGAGCCCTCTGTTCTTCTTTTTGACTTTCCTCATGCGTCTTGCTATTCTCTCTTCTTGCTTCACAGAAGATGCATCAGCAGAGGGAAAGGCACAAAACTAAAGTTGTGTAATTTTGATGATCCCACAATCAAATAAAATGTCCTACTTGCATTTAAACTGGTATTGTGCAATGTGAACATGAATCATAAAATTCACACTAATACTTTAATATTTTATTTCATTACTTGGAACATAAATACCAAAATACAAAGCACCATAAGTAATCAAAAGTGAGACCAAAAAAGAAAGAGCTTCATATTTTAGCCCATTGAACTGTACATTTTTTCCTGTTTTTGACATTTTTTCTTGCCTTTTAGACACGGAATGTAGCAAGAGGGTCTGTTCTCATGATCCCTCTAGTATAACATAATAGATATTTGGCTACTATAAATACTCATAGCATTTATTCTCTAAAATCTCCCTATTGTTAAGCTGACAGTTAGACTGTGTCTTTGTAGTTAGGTCTTCCATTCAACTCAGCAAAAATCTTTTGTTCATAGTCATTCATTGTATAGAACAACCAGATACACTAACACTTTTTTTGTCTTAGTAAGTCTCAACAATATAAAAAATGGACATATGAGCCTGCTCAGAGCCCAGCAACTGGCATGCATGTGAAGACAGGGAATTTTGCCTGCCTGCATTGACCAAATATGTACACACCCAGAGCCCAGCTACCCGCATAAACACGGGGAGGGCCTTTTGTCTGCACACCTTGAACAGAACTTCCCCATCCAGACCCCAGACCCAGTACTGCCTGTGGAACCCTGCAGCAAAATTCTCTGAAGAGAGGCTGGGTTCAGACCCTCCCAGCTAGTCCAGGAGCAGAACATCTTGTCACAGGAGCACAGTGAGTTGACTTCTATGGGAAGCAGCATGAGGAAGGTGAGCACAGGCACCAGACCCAGCCAAGCACATCTGGACAAGTTGCAACTTGGTAGATCCAGACCCAAATTTCAGTAGGTGCTAAAAGCATAACTGCACCAAAGCTCTACACCAAAGGTCAGAGGACAGTGCTATATACAGTGACAAAGAAAAGGAGCAAGATGCAATCTCAGGCCCCAAGCCCACCCAGAACAAATGCAGGAGACAACAGCATAGAAGAAAATTAGAATCACACAGCTGAAATCTCTGACTTAACAGCACCTGAAGTAAAGAAACAAGTGCAGAAAAGTATAGAGGAAATCAGACCAGAAGTAAACAAAAGACATCTCTGAAATAATAGCATCTGAAGTAAAGGAACAACTGCAGACAGGTAGAGAGGAAATCAGATTAGAAATAATGTCTGAAGTAGAAAAAGAAAGGATAACTATGAAAGATTTAATAAATGCTTCTGAAGAAGACAGTGATAAAAAATTAGAGGAGAATAGAAAAATGATGTAATCCTTGAATGATCAATATAGGAAAGATATAGATGGCATGAAGTAGTTTTAAAGACATATAAAGGAAAATTAAATCTCAATCACAAGCTGGCAACACAATGTGAACAAAAGTGAAGATAGAGTTTAAGATCTTGAAACATAGTCAAAGCTAGTGAAAAGGTAAGAAACGATCTCTTAAAAACAGCTAGGATGCAGGAAAAAATAATTCAACATCTATGAGACCAAGCAAAGATGAACAACATGAGATTAATAGGCATCAAAGAGAAATAAGGAGTCAACATAAATGATATAAAAAGAATATAAGCAGAAGTAATAGCATACAGCTTCCCAAATATGAGAAAACAACCTGGCAGTCAGTTAACTGAGGCGTGCAGAACTCCAAATAATATCAACCCAACTAAAAATACACCCAGACATATAATAATCAAGATCCCAGAAATCCAGGAGAAAAATAATATACTAAAAGCCACTAAAAAAAAAAAAAAAGAACACATTTAAAGGAAAATTCATCAGAATAACAGCAGATTTCTCTTCACAAGCCATGAAGTCAAGAGCATGGAGCAGAGTGTTTCAAGTCTTCCATGAAAACAAATTTTAGCACAGACTGCTATACCCTACTAAACTCTCTTTAAAGTTTGATGGAGAAGTGAAATACTTCCACAACAAAGAACAACTAAAGAAATTTACAATGACAAAGCCAAGCCTATGCTGACAAATAAAAGATATTTTGGAGAGGGACCAAAATGACCCAAACTCCATGAATGAGAACACAAAGAACCCACCAAATAGGGCAACCAATTAAACAAAGTGGGGAAAGTGGGTAAACAATAGTAGGTAAAAAAACATGTAAACCATAAGTCAATATATTTCAATTATAACTATCAATGTAAATGGACTTAATTCACCAATTAAAAGAAATGCACTGGCACAGAAAAATCCAACAATATGCTGTACATAAGAAACACACCTAACTCATAAAGAAATTCATATGTTGAAAATCAAAGGATGGAGGCCCCAGCACCTCAGAAAAAATCAGGGGTAGCAATCCTGTGTGCATACAGTCTGAACTTCATACCAAGATTAATCAAATGAAAAAAAAGAAGGCCACTACATACTGCGCTTAGGGGAAAAATTCAAGATGAAGAGGCAACACTCATAAATATGGACACACCCAAGAAGGGAGCATCCAGCTATGTAAGACAGATCTTAATGAACATGAAAAATCAAATATGCAATACCACAATATTCACAGGAGACCTCAACACCCCTTTATCCCAAAAAGATAGGTCAACCAGACAAAAAAATTAGCAAAGAAGTAGCAGATCTGAACCAGATCTTGGAACAGCTGGACTTAATGGACCTATACAGAGTGTTTCACCCAACCACTTCTGAATACACATTTTTTTCAGCTGCACATGGGACATTTTCCAAAGTTGACCACATACTAGTGCACAAGTCATGCTTAAGTATATGCAAGAAAACAGAAATTATCCAATGCATATTATCTGACCACAGTGCAATGAAACTGGAAATAAATGACAAAAGAAACCAAAAACCCCAGCAATACATGAAAATTAAACAACACCCTCCTCAACAACCAATGGGTTACAGAGGAAATTAAACAATACCTACAGTATCATGAAAATTCAAACACAACCTACCAAATTTTGGGGATGCAATGAAAGCCGTTCTTAGAGGGAAATTTATAGCATGAACTCACACATTAAGAAAACCAAATGGGAAAAAATAAATATTCTAATGCTGCACCTCTATCGTCTAGAAAAGGAAGAGCAAAACAAACCCAAAACCCAAAGATGGGAGGAAAATATGAAGATTAGAGAAGAAATTAATTCAATTGAGACAAATAATTAATGAATCAAAAAGCTGGTTCTTCGAATGATTAAACAAAATTGACAAGCCCCTAGCTAACCTCACCAAAAGCAGGAAACAAAAAACTCAAATTCAAGGAATAAGGAATGAAAAGGGTGAAATTACTCCAGACCCAGTGGAGATTCAGAAGATCATTAATAGCTACCTTGAGAATTTTTACTCTCACAGAATTGAAGACACAGATGCAATGGATTCCTAGAAAGGTTCAAATTACCAAAACTGAATCAAGAAAATATAAGAACTCTTAATAACTCAGTAACAGCCAATGAAATACAAAATGTAATTTAAAAAAAAAAAAAACTACCAACAAAGAAACATTCAGGTCCTGATGGATACACTGCTTAGTTCTACAAGAAATTTACAGAAAATATAATCCCAATACTCCTCAAACACTTCAATGAAATTGAGAAACAAAAAAAAAAAAACAATCCTCCTAAAAGTATTATACTGATACCAAAACCAGAGAGAGATGCAACTAAAAAAGAGAACTACAGGCCAATCTCGCTCATGAACATAGATGCAAAAATCCTCAATAAAATCAGAGCAAATAAAACACAACAAATCATTAAGAGGATTACACATCATGACCAGGAAGGATTTATCCCAGGAATACAAGGATGTCTCAATATATGCAACTCTATAAAGGTAATACACTATATTAATAGAGCTGAATCCAAACACCACATGATTGTCTGAATTGATGACGAAAAGGCTTTTGACAAAGTCCAACACTCATTCATGCTCAGAGTAGTACAGAAAATTGGAATAGATGGCCTCTACCTCAGTCTGATAAAAGCCATCTATGACAACAGCTAACATAGTTCTAAATGGGGAAAAACTGAAGTCTTCTACTCTCAGATCTGGTACAAGACAAGGATGCCCTCTATCACCACTCTTATTCAATATAGTTCTGCAATCATTAGCTACAGCCATTAACAAGAAAGAGAAATAAAAGGAATAAGAATAGGTAAAGAAGTTGAACTATCATTATTTGCAGATGACATGATAGTCTACTTGGAAAACCCAAAACACTCCACCAAGAAGCTACTAGAATTAATATGTAAATTCAGTAGCATAGCAGGATACAAAGTCAACACCAAAAAGTCAATAGCATTCCTCTACACAGATAGCAAACACACTGTGAGAGAAGTTAGAAAAACAATACCTTTTATAATAGCACCTCATAGGAGCCAAGAAGTACAGAGAAAAAGGAGGGGTTACACTTCCAAACACTTTTTTAAAGACATATCACTCATGACCTAACTATTTTTTAGTAGATAATGCCTTGTAATGGCTCATCCACTGCCCAAGAGCACCACAGGCTCTGGGTCAAGCCTTTGGCACTTGAGCCTTTTGAAGACAGTGAAGGTCCAAGATGCACCATCTCCTCTCCCATCTATCCACCTCCCTTCCATTTCACTTAGAAATCTTGAGACAGAGCTTTACTATTCATTTAATTAAGTATGTCAGTCCTGTCTCATCTCCCTGCTTCCTTTTTCTTCCTACCTTAAATCATACTGCACACTGTTGCTTAGTCAGCATCAATTAATTAATCTCAATGAATTACTATTAGCTATTAGTTAAAATCAAACAATGAAAATATTCCCAAAATACAAATTGACTTTAAAGTCCTACAGTAATTTCCAATGAATCGTCAGGTTAAAAATCCAGTCTCAGTAGTTATAGTAACAAGACATCTTTGTCTGTTCCTATCTTCTATCTCACCTTCATCTGGCCTCGTTCTAACTTACTGTCTTCCAAATACACTGTAAATTTTCTTTACAATCTGGACTCCCCAGCCTACATGTCCATCAATAGACAAATGACTAAAGAAATTGTGGTATGCATACATAACTGAGTCTGAATCTGGCACACAGAATAAAGCAGTCATTTGTACTAAAACAGGTGCACCTTGAGATTATAATATCATGTGAAATAAATCAGCCACACAGTCTTAAACACTGCATGTTTTCTCTTATGAGAGAAGCCCAAAATAAAAAAAAAAAAACGAATGAACAAAATAAAGATAGATAATAGATCTTTTTCAAATAGTAAGGAGACCAAAAGATGCAGCAGGGGAGGATGAAAATAATTAATGAGTCACATACATGTACAAGCTTCCCACAGTGAACATAATCACTGTGTACTGCAACCACGAACTAATAAAAAAGGAAGACTGAAAGAAAAGAACCTGCATGCCCACTATTCTATCTTCCCAAGGAGCCATTACGTCAATGCTTTTCCTACAAATTCTGTCCATACCTTAGATCCCTATTTAACTATCACTGCATTTATCAAAACTTCCCGGGGGCCGGCAAGATGGTTCAGTGGTCTAAAGCGCCTGCTTAGGAAAGCTCAGGCAACTGTAGGGACTGTGGTTCAATCCCCGGCACCACATGTTGCACCAGCCCCACCACCAGGGTAGGCTGAGCCAGCCATAAAATAAATAAACAAACAAATAAAATAAAATAAAAGATTTAAAAAAAAAAAAACTTTCCCCAAATGTTCCTCTTTTCCATTTTGTTCCAAGCTAGAACACTTCACTTTCTGAGTTCCTACAGAAATAATTTTTCTTTCTTCTGTGTTTATTACTCTGTCTTATATTATGGATATGTATAGTATTAAGTCATTATCTCTGCTCATTATTAATTACTTGAGGGCACAGACATCAATTAAATATTTTAATGAAAGTACATGTCTCTGTAAGTGGGTATGCAGTGGAATTTTTTTAAACAATCAAACATATCTAATATAGTGCTATTCCTAGAAACATTTAGTACAATAATGAATTCTAAATAATTCAACACACTATTGAGTGGTACATTAAATTATAGAAAAACTGGGCTTAGTCTGATGATTGTTGTAAAGGAGAACCTCACCAGAGGAGGTGGGACTGAATGGGTGTAAGTGATAACATATCCCTGGCTCCCATCTCCCATGCTCAGCTTCTGCTCGGGGCCTTCTAAAGTCATTATTGTTAATACTTTACACTGTTCCTGAGGTCTGAAGAAATTCATCTCATAGCTTTTCTTGCCACATACAATGAATATATATATATATATATATATATATATATATATATATATATATACATACACACACTCTGGTTTCTCTTCAGATTGTATAAATCTTTCTCCTTTTACAAATAGTATAGCTCTTTGCATATTTACTCCACCTGTGCAGACTGTTCCGAAATCTAAAATATGAGAAAGGAAATAACTACAGCACACACATGCATGCGTGTTTATCAAGTACAAATCCTTTGGCTAAATAACTCAAATGTCACTCTCAGTCAACCCCTATCATAGCCAGTTTTCTGTGTCAATTTGCCTGAGCCATGATCAGACATTATTCTGGATGTTTGCTTTAAGGGGTTTTTGTATAAAGCTTACATTTAAGTCACTAGACTTTGGATGAAGCGAATTGCCTCCCTAATGGGATGGACTGAATCCAGTAAGGGCATCTGCACACTGAAGGCTCCAAGGTCTGGAGCTCACTCGGTGTTTCATGCAAGTCTCTCAGGAGGCTGATGGGTCTATGCTAGAACACTGCACAGTCTATGCCAGAAGGTCTGAAGGTTTCAAATTGGAAGCTAAAGAGACTATTCTAGAAACCAGGACACAACCCCCAACCTGAAATTGAAGGCTGAAGCTTCTCCAAAGAGCAGAACCCATCCCATTCTTCTTTTGCACCAACCAGGGGACAAGCTCCTGTATGGTGGGTCTTCTGCACCCTAGGATGCATATAGCTGCCTTAGGACAGGTTCTCCACACCATAGGATATATAATTGCTGAGTCAATTTAGTTAATCTTCTAAATTTCTCAAGTGAGACCCAGCCAAATAGCTCAACAGATTAAAGCCCCTGCAAGTAAACACAGTGGCTGAGGGTTCAATACCCAGGCCTGCCATGCCAGTCCCGCCCCTGGGGCACACTGAAACAGCAATTGAGACTGGGTGTGGTGGTGCACCCCTGTAATCCCAGCTCTTGGGAGGCTGTAAACAGGCAGATCACTATGAATTGAATCTAGTAGTGAGACCCTGAACACACTATGGACCCTTCCCTAAAATAAAAAATAAAATAAAAACTTCTCAAGTGGATACAATAAATCAGCTACCACATGGTTTATATAGGGAGACAAGCCACCCCCCCCCCCCGCACCAAAGCCTCATACAGTCATAGGCAGAGCTTTCATGAGGTGACTGGATTGTGAGGGATAGTGCTGACCAGTGGACTCATCACCAATGAAAATCAGTGACGTGGTCCACTGATGAGTTTAGAACTACATGTGATGTTGGGAGGTGAAGCCCTGATAGGAGGAGGAGGTACCCAGGTGAGGCCTGGGTCTTTCTCCCTCCCTCCACTTTTTCTCTCTTTCTCCTTCATCACCACCTTGGATGTCATAAGCTGCTTTTCCCCAACCATGCTCTTCTGCTATGTCACCTGCCTGGAGCCAACTAACTATGGACTGAAACCTCTACAAACTGAATCAGAATAAACCTTCTTTTAATTATGGGAATCAGATAATTGTGTCTCAGTGATAAAAAGCAACTAAGGCAAATCACAGTGGAATATTCTTCAGCCATAAACTCTGATGGAATCTTGTCATTTGCAGCAATGTGAATGCTCTTGAAGGGCATGACATTAAGTAAATCAGACAGAAGACAAATACCGCATGCATTCACCAACTGATTATGGAAACTAAGTAGTCAATCTTATAGAAGACCGTGGGGAATGATGGTCCTTAGAGAATGAAAAGGCCCAGGAAACAACATAGAAAAAGTTAAGTGAAGGGGGTACCAAAGCACAGAAAGGGGGAATTACTTCTGGTTCTCTAAAGTATAGTGGGGCAGCTCTAAATCACAACAATCATTTAAAAGAATGTTGTAAAATAACTAGAAAAAATACAAAAGTATCCAACACCTGGAAATGATTCATATTTGAATTTCATAAATGTATTAAAGTGTGTAGTGTACTATACTCTATTAAAATGTTTCAATAAATAAGTGAATAAAACTGAAAAATAAATCTCACCACTCTACACATCAAATATAAAAAAATGTATCTCTAATGTGTGTGCGTGTGTGTGTTTGTGGAATAATACAAATCCCCATCCCTAGTTCATGGCTGTTAAATAGAACTGTTCATCCCATACATTATTCAAGTGAGCAATGCCCCAGACAAATAGGATAACACCTCATATGTAGTATCAGGCACACAAGAATATTTATTCTGGTGTTGTGGCAAACAAATGTAATCCCAACACTTAGGAGGCTGAGGCAAGAGGATCCCTTCAAGTTTGAGGCCAGCTTGGGCTACAAAGTGAGTTCAAGGCCAGTCTAAACTCATAGCAAGACCCTGTTTCAAAAAGACAGAAAAAAAAAAAGGACTCTTTATCACAGAATAGGGAAGAAAAGAGCCCATTTGCACAGAGCGTAAGAATGTAGTGGACTTAGTAGAAGACCCCATCAGTCAGACATTGAGTGTCTTAAGACTTAATAGACAGGATCTGCTCTAATTCCCTTGGCTGGTTCCCTAGGGTACTAATACACTTCCATTTAATGCAGAAAAGACCCACCAGTCTGCAAATATTATAAGTGAACAAGAGACACTCCTGATTAATTGTAGCACTGATTCATTCATCTCTTTAAATATATTATCTTAACCTGAACAACATTCCATATGGAAAAGTCTAGACATCTTTTTTTCTTCGCTTTGCCACAGATTATATCAGCAAACCTAGAGTGAGGAAGAGGTCACTGATAAAACTGACAAAGTAAACCTAATCCAAATATAACACGAAAAGAAGGAAAAGAACCTGGAGTTACAGTTACACCACATCTGCAGGTGATTTTAGAATTTAACCACATCCAGGGTGTGGAATGGAAAACACATTGGGAAAACACTGCTTCTACTAAAGGCGGAAGGTACTTGGATCACACAGTGAGCCCCAGGCCAGGACTGCACTGGCGCTTTCAGTGTGGCTGAGCCTCCTTCTTGCCAGGACTGCCCCAGGCAGCCAGTCCTGGTGCTTGGCTGGACAGCCCTGCTACTGTCCCAGTCCACTGTGAGTCACAATTTGATGCCTCTACCTCACCTGTAGAGCCAGAGTTTCAAATCCAGACATAGACAACATTAGGTGTGAGCTCTACAATCCCAAATCATCTGTTAAGAAAGAAAAAATAGCAATAAACTGTTTTAGTAAAACAATGAAAGTTTGTTTTATATAATCAATCAAAACTTAATAAAATACAAGGTGATATCAGAAAAACCTTATTTAATTTCCAATACATGTTTTATCCATTACACTCAAAACCTATAGAAAACTATTATCCATCTGCTCTCCAAAATACAGCTAGGGAGGAGAGATAAGTTCCAGGTGAGTATATAGTACAGGAGGTAAAGTATAGTAATAATTTACTGTATATTTCTAAACAGATAGAACATTTTCTTAACACAAAGGAATAATAAATATTTCAGATGATAGAAATCCTAATTACCCTACTTTGACCAGTACACATTGTATATACATCATGATATACCACACTGTACCCATAAGTATGCAAAATTATGAATCATTTAAAAATAAAAAATTTGAAGATCTAAAAAACTATTTTTAAAAGGCTACGGAAAACTTTCATTTCACCCATATAATCTGTTGGCTGATTTTTTGTTTGTTTGTTTGTTTTTGTTGGCTGATTTTATTCTCCCAAACAACTGGTATTCTGTGACTAATAGTCGTATCTGTGTACAGTTGTCCTCTGGTTATCCCTGAGAGTAATTTTTTTCAATTGAAAGTTATTTCACTGAACTGATGAGATATTTATTATCTTTCAAATGATTTCTTCTTCTTGCAGTTGAATAAAAGCCTGCAGTGACTTACCTCTCTCATCTTCTTTCTGGTCTCTGTCTCACCTTGGTCATCTGGTTCTTCTTTTTAAATATATCAGACTCTTGCTTTAGGATATTTATGCTACTCATTGATCTCTCCACCTAGAATAATTTTCTCATAGATATCCATATAGCTAAGATTTTCACAATTCACCTCTTTGCTCAAACCTCACCTTTTCCAGGAGGCACATGGTGACCCCTACCTACAATGTGAACTGTTCCCCAAATCCTTCTAAATTACCATGCACTACTTCTGATTTTGTTCTGTACAATGAAACTCACTACCTTTTTGCACTATATGATTGGTTAGTTAGCTGGCTGGTTGGTTGGTTGGTTGACTGGTTGGTTGGTTGGTTGGTGGATTGGTGGGTGGGTGTGTGGGTTGGTTGGCTGGTGCATGGGTTGGGTTGGTTGGTTGGTTGACTACAATTATTATTTATCTCTTCCACAATGAAAGCTCTATGAAAGTTTGAGTTTTCTCCTGACCACTTTTAACAACAAATTACCACTAATGCAGTAGCTTAAAATAAATGTGTTCTTTTATAGTTCAAGAGGTTAAAAGTCCAAAATCAACTTTTTGGGAAAAAATCAAGGTGATGGATGGTTGTAGATGGAAAATCATAAAGATCTGGGTTTGAAAGCTAGACCAACTATTTAACATCTTTAAGCTTCAGTTTTATGGTCTATCAACAGAAATAAAACATTTCAAAATGTAAATTATGTAATGTATGGAAAGCAGCTGAACATAGGCAGCAAGTCCTATCCTTTAGGACAGAGCACTGAGGAGATTGAGCCCCACGAGTGATGCAAAGCCCTGCAAGGGGACGGGGTCCATAAGTGACCATGGGCAGGAGAGCTACGGCTGATGGGTGCATTCCCATTTATGATGAAGTGGCTTACACACTCCGCTGCAACACACAGTTGACATTCAAAACAAGTATAGGTATTTCTATATCTAGCAACAGTTCCTTGAAAGTAATTCATTAAAATTAATGATAGAAAATCAACCAACATTCATTAAATCTGATGATTCTGCTATAATGACTCATGGGGCACCTCACAAACAGAGCCATTGCCTTATTCTCTCCACTAATGCTAGAATTAAGAGCAACTTTGGCCACTAGGAATAGTTTTACCCTGTTTTGCCCCATCATTTTGATTGCATCCCTTTTAATTAACAAAATACTGGTAATGATACCCATGATGTATCTCTTTATCTCTCTCAATCATTTGTCAGATATTTAATACTGTTTTCCCCTGAGTAGTATACATTTTGAAAATTCTTGGCATTCCCCTTTTCCTTCTCCTGTTTTCAACTCTACTTTGTCATTAGCATGCTTTACCTTTCAGAAGTAATCAATGATTTTTGAGCACTTCAGGATCCAAGAACTGATTTGAGTACCTTGCTTGCAACCTACTGATATATTTGATTTTAAATCAGTTTTTTTCATACAAAGTATATAATGCCTAGTATGAACCAAAAGTTCTCTTTCCAGACAGGTTCTATTGGAATTCTGCATGTCATGATTTACAGAGATCACCTCAACAACAGAATGATGTTACTTGGGATGGATGAAAGAACAGCTGGGCACTGAAAGTCTACCTATCTTCCTTCACTCAAATTGTACCACTCTTAAAGCAGAGAACATTCTATGAAACTGTATTTCGGGAATTATGTGATTTCTCTGATCTCTCTTGACTTCCTTGATTGCAATTTGGGTGAAAATATATAATACTATCTCTGCACTGATTATTTCCTGGTATTTGTCAGTACATCACTAGTTCTGGTAAACTCTGGACTAAATGCAAAAAAAAAAACATTGAAATACTTTCACAGCAGTGGATAAACGGCTGCTTATTCAAGCACCTCAGGGCATGCACGTGCGTACACACACACACACACACACACACACACACACACACACACACAGAGAACCTCAGCTCTGTGGCCTGAATCCATTCCAAAGACCAGAGCCTACACCTTTTAGCTTGTGAAACGTCTCGAATTTTATTTGCGACTCTCTCATAGGGTTGTTTTAAGGAATAAATAAACTTGGTACATATTGCAGTAAATGCTTTGATCAACAATAAGAAATAGGGCCAGTGAGATAGCTCAGTGGACAAAGCACCTGGTTTGGCAAGTGCAGGGACCAGGGTTCAATTGTAGTCCCACATGCCGCTCTCCCTACCCCCACCCCACCCAGGGCACAGTGAGCCAGCGACAGAGTCTGGGTGTGGTAGCACACACCTGTAAGCCCTCCCTCCTGTGCTGGGGAGGCTGAAAACAGTAGGATCATTATGAATCCAATCTGCATAGTGAGACCCTGTACCAAATACACAAATGGAAAAAAAAAAAATAAGAAGAAACATATATAGTAAACCACACATACTATAAAATATATTGCCTCTAATGTTTCTTTATTTATCCCACAGCATCAATTCCTAAAGATCGTTGAAGGACAAAACTAGTGCTTCTCAGAGTACTGAAAACTAAACAGTCAAAAGGATCCCTAGGAAAAAGTTCACTTATACATTTGTGTGTTTGTTAATATTAGTAATGCAAAACAGTGTGCATTAGAACTATAAATGCCTTTTCAATTAGAA
>PVKN010015310.1:0-18586 GCA_004027915.1 Capromys pilorides | reverse complement strand
ATCATTTTTTATTACATAAAACTGGTGGTCCTAGCCAGGTGATATAGCAGGAAAAAGAAATGAAAGGCATATAGATTGGAAAGGAATAAACTCTCTGTTTATAAACATAATTAGCTAGGTAGAAAAATCTTACGAAATTTATAAAAAAATTAATCATTATAATTGACTAAAAATGTCAATATACAAAGATTAATTTTATTTCTATACATTATCAAAAGCAATTTAATATTATAATTTTATAAGTGTGCCATTTATAAAATAAGCTTTGGTAGTATAAAGTAATAAGAATAGAATTTTATACAAAAACTGTGGTCCTGGTTTAAAAGAAAAGGGACTCTCAACAAAAGTCTAAATAAAGGGAGATATTATTTTCATAGAAAAGTGGTAAGATAACAGTTCTCCCCTCAGGTACCTAAACAGTCAATGGAAACTGTCTTCGTTACTTTTTACTTATTGCTGGGACAAATACCCAACACTCAAAATGAAGGAAGGAAAGGTTTATTTAGCTCACAGTTGGTGGAGGTTTCAGTCCATATTCAGCTGGCCCAAGGCTGAGTGGAACAGGGCAGAGAGCATCCAGTTCATGGTGGCAGAACAGCAACAAAATGGTGACAGAGGCAACCAATCAACCAGGGCACAGAGAGCAACAGCCAGCGTCTGTCTCTCTGTCTCTCTTTATATTACATTCAGGCTCTCTGCCTCAACCTATCTGCCTTAGGCCACATCCATAATCCCAGAAGGACTCAGACCCATAATCCCATCCATACTAAAACATAATCCCAGGGGATCATGACTCAAGTCTCAAACTCTAGAAGTCCCTGCCCCATGATTGCATGAGACTTTGGGGGGACAACTAGACATAAACCATAACAGAAACATAATCAAAATCCCAGCAGTTTTTTGTACATGTTGACAAACCGATTTATGATTCTTTTCTGAGGTTTCAGTTATCCACTATTAACTGTAGAATGAAACTCCTCAATAGAATATTCCAGAAACAAATAACTCATAAATTAGAACTATGCATCATCCTGAGTCCCAAGATGAAGTCTTTCACCATCCATACTGTCTCATTCTGGGTCAGAGCCCACCTTTTGTCCAGCATGTGCACAGAGCCTGCTGGCTGGTCACAGAGCAATGCTGTCAAGTCTCAGATCGATTGTCATGATGGGGCAGAAGACAAACTACGTGCATGGAACTTCTTTCCAGTACATTGCTATAATTGTCCTATTTCATTATTGTTGGTATCTTACTATTCCTAACTTATGCAACAAACTTTGTAATAAGTGTCTACAGAAAGGGAAAGAAAAGCACATTGGGTTTGATAAAGTCCTTGGTTTTGGCATCCACTCAGGATGCTGGATGGTAGTTTAAAGGATAAGAGGGGGCCAGGGAAATAGCTCAGTAGAATGAGCACTTGCCTGGCAAGCACAGAGTCCTGAGTTCAACCCCTGGTACCACAAAGAAAGAAAGAAAGAAAGAAAGAAAGAGAGAGAGAGAGAGAGAAAGAGAGAGAGAGAGAGAGAGAGAAAGAAAGAAAGGATAAGAGGAATTCAGTCCATGCAGATAGGCTAAAGAGATGGCATAGCAAGTTAAGTCTAAAACTATAAGCTCACACCATTTGATCTCAAGTTATAGCAATCAAAACAATGTAATGTGGGCCAAAGGATAAGCACACCAGTCAACCAAGCAGAATAGGGCCCAAAGTACACCTATAACAACAACTCCAATTAAGTTTTTTTTAGAGATGCAAAGGGAAGTTCTGTGAAGAGAAGATAGCTTTTCCACAAAACTAATCAAAATAATTCACAGAGCTAAAGGCTACAGAGAATACAAAGCTTTTAGAAGCAAATATAAGAGAAAATAGTGACATTCCTGGGTTGGGACAATGTCTTATATATAACACAAAAATATGCATACAAGAAAAAAAGTGGGAGGGCCAGCTAAATAATTCAGCAGATGAAAGAACCTGCAAGCAGGTGCAAGGGCCTGGGGTTCAATGCCCCAGCCTGCCATGCTGGCCCTGCCCCCTGGGCGTGCTGAGACTGCAGTTGAGACTGGGTGTTGTGGTGTGTACCTGTAATCCCAGCCCTTGGAAGGCTGTAAATAGGTGGATCACTTTGAGTCTGCTCTAGTAGTGACATCCTGAACACCCTGTAGACCCTTTCCTAAAATACAAAAAAAAAAAAAAGAAGAAGAAGAAAGAAAGAAAGAAAAAGAAAAAAGTGGCTAATTGGAATTAATCAAAATTTAAGACTGTCAAAAGCATGCAAAAGAAGCCACACCCTAGGGCAAAAAAAGGTATCTGTTTGTCATATATATGCCCAAATAGCTGTATCCAGTATAGATAATGAATTTTCTAAAAGGCAATAATAATAAAACTAGGAAATTTTTTAAAGGGTCAAATATTTGAACAAATACTTTAATCAAAATATGTATAAGCACATAGCAAATAAGCACTTGAAGAGATAGTCAACATTATTAGCCATTAAGAAAATAGAAATTAAATCCACAATGCGATAGTTCTACATATTTATTAGGAGAGCCATATAGCTGGGCATAGTGGGACATACCTATAATCCTAGCTGATTGGAAGGCTAAGACAGAAGAATCTCAAGTTTGAAGCCAGCCTGGGTAATTTTAAATATTAAAAAGTCTGGGAATGCAACTCACTGAAAAGACTGAGTTTAATCCTCAGTAGTGAATAATGGGTGATAGATGAACAGATGGATGATGTAGATGATAGATGACAGATGGGTAGATAGATAGATAGATAGATAGACAGACAGATAGATGATAGACAAAAGGGCAGAAGATGTGGCTCCGAGCACTTGTTCAACATGCATGAGGACTTGGGTTTAATCCCCCGTCACATACACACACACATACACACACACATACACACACACATACACACACACATACACATACACACACATACACACACACACACATATACACACACACACACACATACATGCACGGACACACACACTTACACACACCAAATATGTCAAGATCTAAACAAAATATGATCCTACAAAGTGCAGCTGAGGAAGCAGACCCTGCAGTGTCTTGAAAACAGCTTGGCAGTTTCTTGTTAAGTGTGTACTTACTATAGGACCTGACAATCTCACTTTAAGGGATTTCTTCAAAAGAAATGAAAACTCATACAAAATCATTATGCAAATAGCTTGTAGCAGCTTTGCTTGTAACCTTCTAAAACTGGAGACAAATGCTCTTTAGTGAATGGATAAACAACAAATAAACACACTTCACCAAAAGAAAGAACAAACTCTTGATACTTGCAAAAGCGATGATGCCCACGTCACTATGCGAGGCTTTAAAAGCTAGGCTCAAGCATTGACATATGGCAAATCCATTAACACAATATCTTGAGAAAAGTCAAACTATGGAGGGTTAATAGTGGGGGGAGTGTAGAAAGTCACCCCCAAGGAGGCTTTTAGCAGGTACATCTGAGGTCAGCAAGCTTAGTGGTGGTGATGTCAGATCACATGGTTGTGTGTATTTTTAAAAAGAGAAACACTGCACACCAACATGATTGAATAATATCATGTGCTAATGAAAAATTAAAATAAAAAACACATACATGCCAAAAATACATTATTTAAAATATCTCTCAGGCCAGGGATATGGCTCAGTGGCATAAGCACCTATCTGGCAAGCCTGAGGTCTTGAATTTGATCCCTCTTACCAAAAATCAATTTTGTTTATCATTTGTAAGGTGTTTGAAGCATGTCATATCACTTCCTTCCTATAACAAGACTGTAAAAGAACCACTTTCATCGTCACATCATAAATGAAGAAACCCTGGCTCAGCATCCATAGACATTTATTGTCACATGTGTTACAAGAGGCAGCGCAGAGGCGTGAGGCAAGACCCAAAGGCTGCATGTCTGCTTTCTTTCTCCTGCACAATGATCAGCTGAACAGACCCACATAGCACACAGTCGCACGCCACATAGACTGTTCACAGGAACCCACAGGCACAAGTGTCTTTGAAGTTGATGGTGACGCACAAATGTTTGTTTTCCTGCTAGTACTGGGGATTGCACCCAAGGCCTTTTCCTGAAATGTACTCCTAGCTTTCTTTTAGTTTGCGAGATAGTCTTACTAAGTCAGTAAACTGCCCACATTGGGCTCACAATTGCTATCCTCCTGTGGTAACCTCCTAAAGTGCTGGATTATGCTGCTGTTTCCAGAAGCAACTGTATTTTTTTTAAACCATAAGCAAAATAATACATATTTACTATTTGGGTACCTTTCCCCAGCTCTCCCATCTTTATTCTTTCTCTTTGTCCTCTTCTTACTTCTGCTTGCTTTCCTCATTCTCTCTTTCTCCTCTTCTTTTTTTTTCTTCTTTACTGCATTAGAATATCTTTGATGCTAGCTAGGGTGAATCCTTGCTTTAGTAGAAATTAAAATTGAAACTGAAGCAGAAATTTACAGGAAAAGCCAGGGAGATAGGTCAGTGGCATACATGCCTGTCTGGGAAGTGCAAGGCCTGGAGTTCAATCCTTCAGAGAGAGAGAGAGAGAGAGAGAGAGAGAGAGAGAGATTTACAAGAAAACTGCAAAGCTAGAGGGAAGGCAGGAAAGCACTTCAGCTCAGTGGCTGGTGGGAGCAAACTCTGGCGAGGAGACCTAACTGGCCCCCTTGCCCCTTGCAACCTTTCAAGGCTTAGCTTTAGGCTGGGTCTGGGATGTTGTTGCCTTAATTCTGGGGTTACAGCTCCAGAATCCTCATGCTGAGGTGTAGTCCCTTCTCTGGGAAATGACACTTTCATCTGCAGTGGTCTCAGTCATTCATGGCTCTGCCTTTCCTGGAATGCAAGTCATCACAGATGCAGAACAAGGCTGGAGATTTTAGGTACTGCCGAATGGGGTGAGACTGTGGAAACGTAGGGCTAATCTCTACTGCCCAGAAGCTCCAAGACAGTCGGACACTCACTACATGATCCGCATATACCTATGTGGGGCTGAGAAGGGAGCTGACCTAGGATCTGCAGTAACAAAGGACACAGACCGAAGGTGCGGCTTTGTTCTGCCTTTAGTTACCCACTGGGCTTCTGTAAACCCGTACAAAAAGCCATGATTTATAGTAAACATGGTTCTGATGTCCCCAGCTGTCTCAGCACACAGAAGACAAGCGACTAGCACATAAGGGCCCAGGCTTTGTCATATTGCCCCTGGTGGTCCCTGTCTGTGTCATGACTGCATCATCTTTTCTTAAATAGAAAACAGAAGTAAAAAATAACAACAGTTATATCAACTTTTCTCTGATTTCACAAACAAATTTGTCCTCATTTTATTGTTTTAGGAAACAATCAACATATAATAAATTTAGTAAATCAACATGTAAGAAATATCTGTTGACATAATTCATGAAACATGTAACTGTTAAATGAAAATATGTTACACAACATTCAACCAGAAAAGAAGGATTGCGAGTTGCACAGAGCAGCTCAGGGCTGCCTTTCCCTGGGTTTCTGCTTAGCCTCCACCTAGCAAGTACTCCTCAGGGTTGTGGCTGCCCTGAGCTTGTTGCAAGTAAAAATGATGCCACAAAAGTGTTACACCCGTCTACCAATCTCTCTGGAGGAGGCAGATGAAAAGGCAGGGAAACCGACACTTTCATTTCCACTTCATAAACGAAGCCACCTAGGCTCAGCATTGACAGAGGTTTATTGTCACATGTTTTGCAAGAGGCACAGCAGAGGTGTGAGGCAAGACTCACCTGGCTGCAATGTCTGCATTCTTTCTCCTGCACAATAATCAACTGCATAGATCCACATAGCACACAGAAAATACTCCACATAGGTGGGAACCACATAGGTGGTTCACACAAACTCATAGGCACAAGGTCTTAAATGGATGGTGAAATTTCTCACTCTCTCTTGTTCTCTGTCTCTGTCTCTCTGTGTCTCTGTCTCTGTCTCTGTCTCTGTCTCTCTCTCTCTCTCTCTCTCTCTCTCTGATAGTACTAGGAAAGACAGAAGCTCAAAGGGAAGACCAGCACACACCCATGGCACACGAGTTTTCCTGTAAATCGTAAATCGAGCCCAACGTGAGCTGGGGACAGAGCCTATCTCACCAGAACCACACGGCCCTCTCAGAAAGGTGGGAGACTGCCCTCCTGCCTCAGTGTCATCCACAGCCATCCACTCACTGGAGAAGAGCTGATGAGAAAATCGGGCAGGAACAGGTTTGGTGCCACCTCTCATGAAGGCAGCTGTGCACAGCACAGTGCTGAGGAGCAGCCCAGTGCTGCAGCCAAATCCTGAAAACCCACCCCCGCCCTGCTTCCCCAGGAGGGAGCCTGCAGGGGTAAGGGTCAGGGTAGGATGGGGGCCAGGGCTACAGTCAGGCTCAGGGTTAGATCTGGTTTGGGCTTAGGTTTAGGGTTGAGGCTAGGGTCTAGATCAGAGTAAGGATTCCAGCTATGGCCAGGGTTAACACTAAGATTATGTTTAGGGTTAGTTCTAGATTATGTTTAGAATTATTATTAGGGTTAGATTTAGGGTCAGGGCTAGGGCCAGGGTTAGGGATAGGACTAGGGTTAGAGTTAGGCCTAGTGCTAAGTTTAGGATTATAGTTGAGACTAGATTTAGGGTTAGGGTACAGGTTCAGCATCAGGGTGAGGTTGATAGAGGACGTTGATCCTGTTCAAGGCTTTCCCCACCCTATCCATCTCTGATGTCTAAGGCTCTTCTCTGGTTTAAATTTCATTTCAAAGTCAGGATCAGGGTTAAGGTCAAGGTCTGGTTTTGAGTTAAGAGTGAGGACTAAAATTAATGTTAGGTTCAGAGTTAGAGTTGGAGTTAGGTTTAAAGTTAGGGTTAGTATTAGAGTTAGGGCAGTTTCAGGGTAAGGGCAAGGCCTTCTGGGTCCTAACCTTCCTTGGTTCCCAATGCCCAGCTCAGTTGATTTAGGGTTAAAGTTAAATTCAGGACCAAGCTCAGTTTTAAGTTTAGTATTAAGACTAAAGTTAGGGTTAAAGTCAGAGTTAGATCAAGTTTAGAGGTAGGTTAGGGACAGGGTCAGAGTTAGGCTTAAGGTTAAGGGACAGGGATAGGTTAAGGGGTTAGGTTCAAGGTTAGGGTCAGCATAGATTTAGGCCATGGAAAGGTGGAAGGAAGAAGACCATACAAACTGCACCTTATTATGGGATTTCAGAGCCTGACAACTGCCTCCTTATCCACAATTCTTACTAGCATTCTTACCTAAGTCATACAAGTATAAGCCTCCTCCCAGAGCAAGAACAAAGCTGCGTGAAGGAGAGAAAGATAGTCCTTATGCATTTTTACTTTTTCCTGAGTTTGCTGATTAACCCAAATAGGGTTGCCCATCCCAACTGTATGTTGCCTCACTCACCCCCTGAGAGCTAAAGCTCTAGGTATGGGAAGTGCGCCTGTGTAAGGACGCCATTTGTGGAATGAATTGAAGACCAGCTGTAAGTTATCACTGGCCCAGTCATCATTAAAGCCAACAATCATTATTTCTACAAGTAACATAGGTAAAAATTTGTTCTATACTTGCTTCAATTGCTATGTCAATAAAATTAATGACCCTTATGTACTGGTTAGATCTCCTGGCTGCCAGTACTTTGAAAATGTGATCAGGCCTACAGAGAAAAATGCTGGAAGCTTCAGGGGTGGAGTGTCAGGGTATGGCCTTGAAAAGCTCCTGGCCAGTCGTGGAGGGAGCAGTGCTGAGACATAGGAAAAAAGGAATTTGGTGGCCTTGGGAGTCCTCTACGATAGTTCCTGCATGGCATTGCTTGTTCTTGCCCTGTATCTTGACTCCTTTCTCCTTTCAGTGCCTTCTTGGGCAGGCTCTTTGTGTTCCTAGCAAGTCTGGGAGTGGGGAAAGGGAACATCCTGCTTGGTGTTGAAGCTGAGGGACCACGCAGGAGTGGCAGCGCGGTTGAACTGGTGACCTACAGGAAATCCCTGGTGGCATCAGCATTTGCGACTTGCTTCAGGTGTTGCAGAGAGGACCAAAGAGGGGTTTACATGGACACCAGACCCGGGGGAAAGTCCCATCTTTGGAGTGTAAATGCTGCTTCTGTGTGATCTTGGGATAGGAGATTAAGACTGAGCAAGCAGACAACCAACTGGGCAGACCACATCAAGGGTCATAAAAACTCAGAGGACCCTCAGGTACAAACAGGACCCCTGAGAACTTGGCCCCTGAGAGCAGTGTACATGAAGCCAATCAGAAAGCAATGTTTCAATACTTCATTCTAGTCTGGCACTGTTCTCAGAACCAGTCAGGAAAGTGCTGTTCTCAGGCCTTCCTATGTGTGGTGGGAAGCCCAGTGAGCCTCTCCATAGTGCAGTGTAAGCAGAGCCAGGAACTTTGCAAACAAAAGAGCCCTGTCTCTTATCCCGTGGCTGCCAAGAGTCTGTCCACCAGCCTGTACAGTGTGCCTCATTTCTGCCTTAAAAAAATGAATAGAAAGAAAAAAAAATGGACATAAAGCTTTTGTAAATAAGGAGAGGAAGAGGGCGTGAAGGGGGTGGAAGAGAGGGGAAAGGAAGAAGCAACAGCAAGATGTACCATGCACAGGAACAATTTTTTTTACCAATGCTATTACAATGCATATCTAAAATGCACCAGTAAAATCTAAAAAACAGAAAACTTATAGCCTTCTACTGCCATTTTTATGCATACTGTCCATTGTTTGGAGCACTGGTGACCTAGAGAGGATCTCTGTGGAATTGTCCACCTGGTAACAGGGTGGCATCCTGCCTTTCATGCTAAAGTTTGGATGTGGGGTCAGTGAATCCCCTAAATGCTCAGGAGCTGGAAGCCTTGTCCCAGTGTGGTGACATGGAGGAGTCACAGGGCCTTCTGGATAGTGATGGGGTCTTTAGTGACACTGTCCCTGGGAACATGAAGGAGGTCTTACATGGGTCCTTCTTGGCTCTCCCATTGGGGAGTTGTTACTGGAAGACCATACCTGGTCCCTGAACCTCTGTTTTCTGTTGCAGCAATGGACTGCTCTCTTCTGACATAGGCTGTCACCGTGATGGCACCCACCATGTTGTGAAGCAGCCAGATGGGAGGAGGGCACACGGGATTCACCCACTCTTGAGCTTTCTGCCTCCAAAACTAGGAGCTAAATAATCCTACTTTCTCAGTCCTACACTGAAGGTGTTTTGCCATAGCTGCAGCAAGTGAACCGATGCAACTGACTCACTGCTGTATCTCATTACTCCTTTTGACTCTGAAATTCTGCCTAAAGATGAGGCAACATGTTTAGAAATCTATCATATTCCAAGGAAAAAGAGACAATTCCTATTCCTTAAACTGAAGGCTTCCTCAGGCTCCACATCGGGTGACACTATTGAAGAACTTCAGCAAGCTACAAATGCTCCCTGGTGGAGGTCACTGATC
The DNA here is from genome assembly GCA_004027915.1 of Capromys pilorides. Classification (NCBI taxonomy): domain Eukaryota; kingdom Metazoa; phylum Chordata; class Mammalia; order Rodentia; family Capromyidae; genus Capromys; species Capromys pilorides. The sequence continues at coordinate 9,164 of PVKN010015310.1, read as the reverse complement.
TGGAGTGAACTGTGAGCAGCAGCCCTTAAAGCTCCCTAGGTAATTCCAACACTGCCAGGGTTTCCGAGCTGAGGCCTGGCGTGACTAAGGTTACCCATTGAGCAGCCGTGGGTACCTTATCGATTCCGTTCCCTTGGATTTCAAGGTAAGAGACAGGTGGCTCAAATACTTCCATCTCTGAAACAGCTGCCCAGATCCCAAAATAATATGTCTGGGTAAGTTCTGAGCACAGTTCTATAAATAGTGCCTGTCCTGTTGTCACTTCATTCTCTTTGCAGAACTTTCAAGACATTTCATAGATATATCTTAAATGGCTGAGGAAGAATTATTATGGACATTCAGTAGGGATTCCTCCAAAATAAAGCTCCAAAAGGAGACAAAGGGTAATCTTCGTAAAAAGAATGTATCTTTATTCTTTTCTCCAAGATTCCCACAAAGAAAATGTGTTTGCTTTTCCTGAACATGTCCCTCATGACTGTGCAGATGATTGAATATTAGTGATGTGGAGTTTGATAAAATATTTATCTTCAAAATAAAGGAAAATGGGGGTTGGGGAGATAGCTCAGTAGAATAAGTGCTTGGCTGGCAAGCACAATGTCCTGAGTTCAATTCCCAGTAACACACACACACACACACACACACACACACACACACACACACACACACATGGAAATTCAAAAAAAGGAAAATGAGAAGAGAGAGAGAGAGAGGAAGGGAAGGAAAGGGAAGGGAAGGGAAGGGAAGGGAAGGGAAGGGAAGGGAAGGGAGGGAGACAAAACGAAAAAGAAAGACAACCTAATTTCTGGTTTCCTGGGGACCATGACCTCCGCTGCTGGACCTGATTCCCTGGGAAGGTATGAGACTTAAACCCCCTTCTAAGTGAGTGCTTAGGGAGCCTGGTCCTGACCCCTCAGCACCAGAGTCTCTGGGTAAGAAATGCAGTCATCTGCCCCCCTCCCACATATACATACACTAAGGGCCCACAATCTGCATTTGAAGGGAGTGTCCCAAGGATTTTGCTTGATTTTATTTTTTTTCCCCCTGGGGGCCTGTAGTGGTCTATACATTATATCAATTTGGCTGCTTTGCCTGGCAGTTCCATACTATGGGCTATGAGGGCCCTGCCCCAGAATAACTTAGCATGAAAAGGGGTTGAGGAAGAATTCAGCATTATACTTCATCCATCAGACGAACTTCTGTCTTCACTGTCAGCTTGAACTTTATCTCCTGGCTTCTAGCACAGACTCCTTAGCCTCCAGATTGGATCCTTCAGCTTTCCGTCTTAGATTCTTCAGTCTTCTGTTGCAGACACCATGGCCAACCATTAGAGACCATTAGAGACCTTTAGAGAACGTTAGAGACTGTTAGAGACCATTAGAGGCGGAACCCTTCAGTGGCAGTGTGCAGACGCTATCGTCATCCTTCCTCATCTGACTCCGGGACTGGTACAACTTGTGTTATATCTGTTCCTTGTATTATATCTGTTCCTTTAGTAAAAGCCTGACTAAAACAGAGCCCATTAAATAAAGCAGTGGAAGAGGAGTTCCCCCTTGGGCAGGCTTAGGGTTCTGGGGCACCACTCAGTTGCCAAAGGGCTTCCCCAAAGCAGCAGTCTGCTTCCTGTGAGCTGCTCCTATCCAGCTGTGTCCGCTGCCACTCTCCCTGCATCTCTTCATTGCTGAGCTTCCTTTGCTAATGTCCTCAGTCATCCTCCTGTCCCACAGTATTCTTTCTCTCTGAACCATTTTATCTCCTGATGTCTTCTAGAATGCATGTATTTGTTGACAACAGTTACTAAAGAAAAAAAACACTCAGCAGTTATGGGTGTAAGGCAAGTGTCCAGCAAAAAAAAAAATGTTCTAGGGAAGAATGTTTGTCCAGTAACAAGAGAAAAAGTACCTCCCTCATATATATTCAATTAAGCTGTAAGGTCTTTGGAGACAAGGACTCATCATATCTCTAATATCTCTGCTATGGCACAGAGGACCTAGGAAGCCCGTCTCACATCCGCTGAGGCACTGAGAGTCCTCCACAACAAGAAATGATGCCCTACAGCAGACATCTTGTTGTGGAGATGTTCCTTCCATTCCCTCTAACTAGTTCAAACAATGAACTTTCTGGCTTTCTCAGAAACATGCATTGGAGCACATACAGACTAAATTACAAGGTCAGCTATGAGAAAGACAGGAGGTAAAATCCGAAGAGCTATAAAGTAGCAATTTACATTTGTTCTCCCTAGACTAAAGGAGTACATTGAAACGAACACAGTGACAAGTTAATGTTGGAGTTTTGCTGAAAGTCCTGTATTACCCGAACAGACTTTGTTGCACCCATTTTGAGCTTCTGGGCTGGGGTTGTCACACTGCTTTTGGTAGAAGCAGTTACTGAGCCAGACAACTGTCAAAACTAGAGTTTAACCCCAGGATGTACCTCTGAAATAGAGATCAAGAGACTGACCTCTGCTCAAAGAAGAAATGCTACATTTCTTGTATCTGTCATAAGGGACAGGTAGGAGAATGAGGGGGGCATTGAGATGCTCCAGATGTTCTCTTAAACACCACTGTAGAGAGACAAAGGGGACCCACTCCCAGTAGGTTCGTCCCTTGGCCACAGTGACTTTTCTGCATTGCTCATCTGAGGTCACCATGACTCCTATAGTTTAATGTGGCTAGGCCTTACTTTTCTGCATTGTCTTTCTCTATGATTTTATGCTTTTCATTCTGTTCCCGCTTTATAATCTCCTTTGTCTCCACCCCCAAAGTTGAATAGCAACATCATTTTTTTTTGTGTGGGTGGTACTAAGGTTTGAACCCAGAGCCTTCACACTGAGATACAGCTCAACAACCCTTTCCAAATTATTAATATTATCTATTTATTATAAAACTGTCTTGTTAAGTCACTAAAACAACTACACTTATGGTCTGCCTCAGCTTCCCAGAGTGCCAGAGTCATGGGCTGCACTGCCATACCCAGCTAACAAAATGCTTTCATTTTAAAGCCTGAGGACTGAATTTATGTCCCAGAGATCAGACCCAGTGTTCTCCCTGAAGAGTTGTTCTTTCCAGTTCCTGTCCTTGAAATCCATAGGACTCAACCCAATATTCTGCAGGGTCCCATTAGGAACCATCTTTCTGGTGTACTTAGAAATCTCAGAAGGAAAACCACACAGAAGATGATGAATAATTTCAAATGCTTCCTTTAAATCACAGTAGCTTCAGATTGATTTGTGGGAATCAATGGTTTTTAAAATACAGTTTCCAGTTTAGGCAAGTTTCTTGTTTTTGTTTCTAAGTGCCCACCTTGTGTGGCAGACACTGGTCTAAGAACCCAGATTATTTATTTATTTTATGTATTTAAGACAGGGTTTACAGGGTCTACAGGGTCTTAATACGTAGGTTGGACTCTCCTGGTTTCAACTTCCCAAGTGCTGGGATTATAGGAGCGTGGCACCCACCCAGTCTCAATTGCTGTCTCAGCGCACCCCACAAGTGGGGCCCACATGGCACACTGGGGGAATCAAACCTCAGCTACTATGTCCTGCCTAAGCAGGTGCTTTAGTCTGCTGAGCTAACAGCAGACTAAAGCTATCAGTTCAATCACATCTAAGAATCCAGATCTGAATGAACTCAGTGCCCTGCTCTCTGGGTTTGACAGAGGCAGAAGGGAGCCTGGTATGTGTCTGCCTGGACTCCAGTGTAGAGATAAGAAACTAGTATCTTAAAGAAATGAAGAACAGTAAACAAAGCTTAGGGTAGGTTGTAATCTGTTACTTGGGAATTTCAGAAAACTAGGCTTTAAAAAGTCGGTAATAGCTTATCCTGACTGATATCTCTGCCCTTACTTGAGACATTGGTGTAACAGCTTATCCTGACTGATGCCTCCACCCTTACTTGAGACATTGGTGATTATCTCCTCTCCTCCCTGTAATCCTTCTATTGTATGACTTACATAAAAGGAACATGCTTCTGAGGTTCTGGGCTCACTTCAAGAGAGAAAGATCTCAGTGAGACCTCTGAGCTACCTTCATCAGGTCTTCTCGTTGTTTCTTTTGGCACCAACACACAACCTACAACAAGTGGCATGCAGCACGGGGCACAGAAGACAACCAGTGGTAAGTTAAGAGAGGCCTGACCGAGTGGGAAAAGTACGCCCAGGGTAGGCAAGACCACCGGCAATAGTTCAGAGTAATGGGAAACTCCACTTCAATAGAAAAAGAGTATGTCCATTTTATAGAGACATTACTCAAAGGAGTGGGGGTAAAGGTGAAACCAAAGAGCTTCAAGGAATTATTTTTCCTTATAAAAAGACATTGTTGTTGGTTTCAGCCTAAGGGAAAGGCTGCCCTAAACTTAAAAGTTTGGAAACAGGTTATGAAAGCTCTGCGCAGAGCACATCAGCAAGGAGAACCTATTCCCTTAAGCATGTGGTCTTTGTGTAACCTTATTTCTGTGGCTCTGGAGCCCCTGCAGTGTGACTCTGAGGAATCCAGTCTGCAGCTTATTCCTTAGACTCAGGAAGGCAGTCTTACAAGGGATTCAACTGATGAGGACATTACAGAACATGAAAGCAGTACCACATCTCTTAATTTGTCCTTGTTGGATAAAGAATCTAAGTCAAAGAATTGGAAAGTAAAACAAACATTTCCAGCTCTTCAACCTCTGTCCTCTGATTCAGAGGACTTTTCGGATGCTCAGGGAATGGGTTGGAGAAGAGGCAGATAACCGGGAGTTATCCCGCCATGTGGAACATTTGACACAATTGATATCCAAATTGGTGAAGTGATTGGATGTTTCAAGTCCACCTTCAATGCTTGCTAAAACTCAACCTCTGCCTCGGCCCCCAACTAATCCCTCTGCTTCTCCATATAAGTATGAGCAATCTATCTCAGCTTTTGGACCTAGGGGCACAGTGACTCAAGCTATATTACAAGGAAGAAACCAGGGAGACCCAGAGGCTTACAAAACTCCACTGGGAGTTTGCCCTGTTGTGGTTCAACAGCACCCTCCAACTAGGCAACACCCAAATGGTTATATACAGTGGAATTATCAACCTTTGGGTTTTCAGACAATCAAAGAATTGAAGCAAGCTGTTATGTCATATGGAATGCATTCTAATTATGTTGTTGACCTCTTACAAGGATTGGTAGATGAACATAGGCTTATTTCTCATGATTGGGAAGTATTAAGTATTGTGCCATACTATTTTGGAACCAGGACAATATCTTCAATTCCATACCTGGTGAAAAGATGAGGCAGAAACCCAGGACAGGATAAACAGAGGTCAAAATCCACCTGTTGCTTTAACAGCAGACCAGCTTATTGGCTCAGGTGCATGGTTTGGTATAACAGCTCAACTTCAGTATGATGATATGGCCATTGTTCAGACATACTTATGTTGTCTTAGAGAATGGGTGAAGATCAAAAAACTGGGAGAAGCTCAAAAGTCTTTTACTAAAGTAATACAGTCTCAAAATCAGCCCTTTGTTGATTTTATCTCTTGACTCAAGGAGGCAATTGATAAAACAGTCAGACAACTTGATCTTCATGATATGTTGTTACAAACTTTGTCTTTTGAAAATGTTAACTCAGAAGTCAAAAGGTTATATGCACATTAAAGGCTCAAGGTGCTTCATTAGAAGAATATTTTAAGGCTTTCGCAATACTGGTTCTGAGCCTTATAAAGCTAATTTATTGCCTGCTACTTTACAAACTTCATATAAACAAAATCTTACAAAATGTTTTAATTGTGGCAAAGTAGGGCATATGAAAAGGGATTGTAAAAAGGAAAAGAAAAGGGGTAAAGATAAAACTAAGCCACCAGGGCTTAGTGTCCAAAATGTAAAAGGGGAAAACATTGGGCAAATGAATGTCGCTCCAAATTTAATAAAAATGGACAACCTTTACAATAGCAGGGAAACTGGACAATGGGCCTTTTTCCTTGGGGCCCAGGGATAAACAATACAGGGTATCAGCAGTTTCCTTTGAACAACCCCATAATCAACCAAAACTAAGGGTCTCAGATCTTTTCCATGCCACACCAGGAAGCGCAGCTTAGACATTGTAGCTATAGAAAATCAGTTTTTACAACCTGCTGATGGAGTATATAAAATTTGTACTAATATTTTTGGTCCCATATCCAAAAATATGGCTGGTTTGATTATTGAGAAAAGTAGCCTTACTAGAAAAGGTATCTTTGTACAATTAGGAGTCATAGATAGTGAGTATGAAGGAGAAATTCTTGTGATGATGTCTACCTCTGTATCCTTTCAGATAGAAAGCAAACAGAGGATTGCTCAGTTACTATTTCTGTCTTATGTAAAAGGCAACAGCATGCCAGGGAAAAGAAAAGGAGGATTTGGAAGCACTGATTTTTTGGTATGGTGGCAGACACTTCAGGGACAAAGACCCCAGTTATTTATAACTATTTAAGGCTTGGTTTTTAAAGGATTAGCAGACACTGGAGCTGATGTTTCTATTATATCCTTCAACGAGTGGCCTTGTCAGTGGCCTACGATGCCTGTTCTGTCACATTTTCAGCAATAGGAACCATGACTAATATTCAACAAAGTCAAAATACATTGATCTTCATTGTGCTAGATGACCAGAGAGGAAATTTACAACCTTATGTGGCAGACATTGTGATGAACTTATGGGGACAAGATCTGCTTTCTCAATGGGGGGCTACTTTACAGATCCTGTGTTTTCCCAGGAGATAAAGACCCTTGCCTTAAATTCAAATTTAGAGTAGTGGCCATTGCTCTGAGCTATTCGCCTGCCTCCTTAAGTGGTTAACAAAACAGCCTGTTTGGGTGGAGCAATGACCTTTGACAAAAGAGAAACTTTAGGCTCTTGAAAAAATAATACAAGTTCTTAAATGAGGGCAAAATAGAAAGCTCAACAAGTCCCTGGTATTCCCCAGTATTTGTCATTAAAAAGAAGTCAGGAAAATGGAGATTAATTACAGATTTAAAAAAAATTAATGCTGTTATTTAGCCAATGGGTCCTTTAAAATCTGGCCTGCCACAACCTAGTATAATTTCCAAGGATTGGTTTTTAACCATTGTTCATTTAAAGGACTGCTTTTATACTATTCCCCTTCAGCCTCAAGATAGAGAAAAGTTTGCTTTTACGATCCCCTCCTTAAATAGTAACAAACCTATTCTCAGGTATCAATGGAAAGTTTTGCCTCAAGGTATGTTAAATAGTCCGACACTTTGTCAATTTTATGTGAACCAGCCTCTAGAAAAGTTAAGATGTTTATTTCCTTCAGCATTAGTTTTACACTATGTGGACGATTTACTGTTTTCCCATTCTGACAAAAATAAATTGAAACTACTTGTTACTAAGGCTGAGTCAGTTTTAAGAGAATATGGATTAATTATAGCCCAAGAAAAAATACAAGAACAACCACCTTTTGAGTACTTAGGTAATAAATTAGATCAAACCTGTGTCTGGCCTCAAAAGGTTCAATTACAGTGAGATTGCCTACATACTTTAAATGATTTTCAAAAATTGCTAGGCGATATTAATTGGTTTAGACCTTCCTTAGGAATTCCCACCTATGCCCTGCAAAACTTATTTCTTACATTACAAGGGGACCCTGCCTTAGATAGTCCCTGATCTTTAAGTACTTTAGCAGAAAAGGAACTTTTACAGATTGAACAAATTATACAAACTGCTTATTTGGATAGAATTGAGCCTTATCAACCAGTTGTACTAGTTGTTTTTCCATCACAACACTCACCTACTGGGATCTTTTGTCAGGAAGATCATATTTTAGAATGGTTATTTTTGCCTTATAAAGAGCAGAAAAGGTTATCCACTTATCTAGATAAAATTTGTAGAATTATTACTAAAGGTAGATTAAGACTTTGCCATCTTATTGGCACAGATCCCCAACAAATTATAGTGCCACTTACTCAAGAAGAAATTTTATGTCAATACAAACTTGCAAATGAATGGCAACTTGCTTTACAAGACTTTTTGGGTGACATTCACAATAATTTCCCCCAAAATAAACACCTTCAATTTCTTAAAAGGACCCAATGGATATTACCTTCTATTATTAAAACTAAACCTATTCCTAAAGCAGATACATTTTTTTACTGACATCAATAAACTTGGCATGGCAGGATATACAGGTCCTAAAACTAGAAATGAACAAACTGGTTTTTGCTCTGTTCAAAAGGCAGAGTTAGCTGCATTATTATGTTACTTCAAGATTTCTCTGACCCATTAAATCTTGTAACTGATTCCCAGTATGCTGAACATACAATGAAAGAAATAGAAACTGCTATCTTAATCGCAGATGGTTCAGAATTAATTAAGTTATTTTCTATGCTGCAATTTCTTATCAGAAATAGAAATCAGCCTCTTTTCATTACGCATATTAGAGCTCAGACTGCATTGCTTGGCCTTATGTCAGCAGGAAATGAACAAATAGATTGGTTACTTACAGGTAATGTTCAAACTGCCATGGATTTCCATGGTTCCACTCATACTAATAACCAAGGGCTTATCCATAAATTTAATATCACACACAAACAGGCACAGCATATCTTAAACTCTTGCTTACAATGCAGTGCTCCACAAGGCCATCACTTTCCTCAAGGAGTAAATCCAAGAGGAAATGCAGCCAACCAGCTGTGGCAGATGGATGCCACTCATATTCCTTCTTTTGGAAAATTACAATATGTTTATATGTCCATACACACATATTCAGGTTTTCAATGGGCTACCCCTTTACCCAGTGAAAAGGGTCAAAATGTCATACAACATTTGTTAGAAGCATTTAATGTAATGGGAGTCCCACATCAGATTAAAACTGATAATGCACCTGCCTATCTTAGTAAAGTTTTAAAAAACTTTTTTAAACATAGGAACATTAATCATATTACAGTATTCCCTATAACCCTCAAGGTCAAGCAATTATAGAATGAGCTAATAGAAGTTTACAATAGATGCTTATTAAACAAAAAGGGGGGAATGGTATGGGAATACATATGAATACACTGAGGTTAATAATACAAAAAGCTTTATTGACATTAAATTTCTTAAATAGGCTGCCAGATGGATGTTCTGCTACAGACCATCATTGGACAAAGGAAGTGAGTGTTCCTTTGCAACAGCCTGTTTTCTTTCTAAATGATATTGATCAATGAGTTC